>PVHY01028154.1:0-15492 GCA_004024945.1 Uropsilus gracilis | reverse complement strand
AAAAAAAAAAAAAAAAAAAAAAAAAAAAAAGAAGGAAAAAACTAAACTCTAGAGCAGAAATAACTGTAGTAGAAAACAAGAAATAATCCAAAAGATCAATGAAACAAAGAGCTGGTTCTTTGAAAACATGAGCAAAATCATTAAGTCCTTATAGAGAGTTACAAAGTAGAGAGAAAATCAAAATAAGTAGAATCAAAAATTAAAGAGGTGAAATTACATAAGCTGTTGCAGGAATACGTAGGATAAATAAGAACCTATTACGGATATCTCTATACAAACAAACTAGATAACTTAGAAGAAATTAAAATAATATTTAGATTTATGCAATGTTCCAATACTGAATCAGTATAAAATAGAGAGCTTAAACAGTTTAATCAAAAGTGCCAAAATTAAAAGAATAACAAATAGTCTTCCTAAGAACAAAATCCTAGGACCAAACAGCTTTTCCAGTGAATTCTACCAAACCGTCAAAGAGGACCTAATATCTTATCTGACTCTAGCTCTTCAAAAGACTTGAATAGGATGAAAAAAAAGAAAAATCAATATATATTTGAGGCCATATTACTCTAAAACCAAAATCAAATGAGAGCAGTGCAAAAAAGGAAAATCATGGACCAATATCTTTGATGAATATAGGTACAAAGATGCTCAACAAAATTCTAGCAAATCAAATATATTAAGTCAGTGGAATATTACACAAGTACTAAAATAGATGAATGTGTCTTTTGGGAGAAAATAGATGGGCCTCATTTAAATGAAATAAGTCATAAAGACAGATATCAGAAGGTTTTGTTCATTTGTATGTTAACCAAAAAAACATACACAAGCAAAATATAACAGGAATAAATCTTGGACTTGGTCACAATTTAATAGTCACTAAAGCGAACAAAGTGGGAGAGAAAGTGGGAGTCGAAAGCAGATAGGATTTGACATGGTGGAGGGTAAATAGACCATGTGCACCTATAGAGGGGAAAAAATTCAATCCCAAAATTAAAGTCTGGGGGAAAAATTCAAAGATGCTGGGAAGTGAGTAAAATATCTTACCCTTCAAAGGATGAAACCATTTTTGATGAAATCCATGTTTATTTCTATTTTCCCTGAACAAGTACTAACCACAGGGTGCAGGGTGAATAACTCTAGCAGAGAGACCCAAAGGATGTCAAAGAGTTGTTAAAGGATGGAATTTGGTGTGTGAATATTTGGAAATTAAAGTGAGAAACATAGGAAGTAGATAAGATATTAGGTCTAATTTGAGGGTATTAGTAGAATTCACCGGAGAAGCTGTCTGGTCCTGGGATTTTGTTCTTAGGGAGATTATTTGTTATTCTTTTAACAAAGTCACTGGGAGGACCCTATATGTAATTACAAACAATTATATACCTGAATTATACACACTGGGGGCGACAAGAAATCCAATGAAATCAACAGACAAATAAATGGAACTGAGCAAGTATGACAGTCACTGACAACCACAATGGTTAGGGTTCAAATCCCAATACTATAAATATAAATATGTGACAAAAATAATGCAAAATATAAGGGTAATAGAATTGTATTATTAATTTCCTCGTATTTTACACAAAGTGATGCAATATTAATTCTAAACATAAGACATAGTTTCAAAAGAAATCATTAAATAACAATATAAGGAGATATTATTAAAACCCAAAGAAGACTTCAGTTCTTTGTAAAAAAATCTGCAGGTGCATTTTTAGATCAACCACAGGGAGCAACAAAAGCTTTCACTAACAGATGTCATGGGTACACCATCAAATGTGGTACATCGTCAGGGTACTAGATCTTGGAAGAGATTACAACTCCTCTGCTGAGGTCTTCTGGAGGCTGGTGGGGGACCCCTGTAGATACTTTCCCCCATTCTGATTCAGTTTACTCCTACTAATCCTGTCTACCCAGATTCCATAAAAGAGCTAGACCCGTGATGATATTACCTCAGGTCTACTAATTTACCCTAAGGGAGTGAATCCTTCCAAGGGGGAAAATGGAATAGAGGGAGTCAAGCATCATCTCTGGTTTTAAACCCTTGTTCATATCACTTCAGTAAGTGCTTAAAAACTTCATTCCTAGGTATCTAGTCAAATGAGTTCAAAACTTCAAACCATGAGAAGAAATGGAGGAAATTTAAAAGTATAATGCAAGTGAAGGAAGTCAATATGAAAAGGCTGCACTCTGCCTGATTCCAGCTACATAACATTTTGAAGACTACATCTGAATAAACAGTAAAATTACCAACAGTTGCCAAGAGGTATTGGCAAAAGGGGTGGGAGAGATAAACAGGTGGAATCTATGGGATTCTTAAGGCAGTGAAGCTATTGTGTGTGGTGCTATAATGGTAAATATTATACATTTGTCAAAATTCATAGAATGAGCAGTTATAAAGACAAAGCCTAATGGACTTGATAATAAACTAACATTAACTCATTATTTGATTTGTTCCAGACACATGATATCAATGTAAGATGCTAATAACAGGGAAAAGTGTACAATGAGACTTGGAGGTTATATGGGAACTTTCTACATTTTCAGTTTAATTCTGATAAATCTATAACTTTTAAAAGTAATTTCTTTTAAATTATATTGAATTAACCCAAAACAAAACAGAAAAAGAATTGGAAGAAGAAGAAACAGTTGGGGAGAACAGAAAGCAAGTGGCAAAACAACAGTCCTAAATCCATTAAATACAAATTTCAGGATTTACTCAGTTCAGGATTCAGGATTCACTCAGTTCAGGATTTACTCTTCAGTGTTAGAAAGCAGGATGACATTTGGCTCTTGGTTGGGAATTGACCTGGATGGAGCACAGGAAATTTGCTGCATGATAGAAAGTTCTTTGATTTGACTGGAATGATGATTGTGGAGATGCTTATATTTATCAAAACTCATCAAACTGTATCATTTGGGATTGGCTCCTTTTTCTGCATGTAAGTCTTCAGTTTTTTAAAAAGATAATGAAAGACCATGTCAGTTCATCATGTGAGATGAGTGTGAAATTCACATGCTATATAGCTAAAGGACCAAAATGAGAACAGGAGGACAGCAAAGGGAAGGCTCAGCAATTAGAGCTCTCATCCCTACCTTTTTTGTCATGTGAGAAAAATAAACCTTATGTCAATCAATCTTCATTACATGCAGATAAGCTCACTACTATTTATTACAAGTTCATTTCACTTGCAACTAGACCAGAATAAAATACCTAGAATAGATAATTGATTTGTTTGTATACATCTAAGTGTCCTTTATAATTTATATATATTCTACTCAACTAGATGTAAACATTGAGATAAGCACTTCTGAAGATGTATTTTTAGTAGACCTAAGAACTCAGTCAAAAATCTCTTATGAACCTCATTTTCCTTTTCTTATTTACTTATTTTGCTTTGTTTTCTAGTTTCTTAAGTTAATGCTCAAGTTGATTCCAAACCATATGATTTCAAATTTTGAAATAGCAGGGCTGAAATGAATCATCTTTTCCTAAGCTCAAAAAGGATAAAGACCTCCTGCTGAAGACCATTCAACATGTAACTAAACTTAACAAATAGCATTTAACTTCAGCCACAAACCATTAAACATCAAATCCAGTCTCTATTAGCATCAAAGGAGTTCTGGGGATCTGGTCTCTGTGGAATGGAAAAAGTCTTATATTGAAAGTCCGTGACTTCACTGCTGACACTGGTTTCATTTCAAACTTGGCATCTGTGGTGCTTAAGAGTTTTTCTGTGGTTGTTTTACTTAGAAACTTTAATAACATGAAAGGTTGTTCCCATAGTAAAAGCTCCTTCCCTGAATGGCCAGGAGTTAAAGTCAAGGGTAGGGTTTGACTGTAACCACCTATAAGGCAGAAATGTTAAAAGATTTGATGGAAGGGGAAATAAAAGAAAGATCCTAACATTGCCAACTTAAAATGTTGATGCTCAATGCGTGGGAGAAGAAAATGGGGTGGAGTAGACAAAGGAGAACTTTTTTGTTATGTTCTTGAATGTTTTGGTGAAGATAAGTAAAATAAAAGTCTAAATGATTCTTGTGACATTTTGAAGGAGGTAGAGAGACTATAGTCTCATAGAAAGAGTGTGTTCTACCTTGTACAAAAATCAACTCAAAATGGATAAAAGGATGTGAAACCTGCAACCATAAAATACATAGAGGAAAACTTGGGCAAAACCCTTCATGAATTTCACCTCAGAAATCCATTTCTGCAAACAACTACAGGTAACAAAAAAATGAAGGAAAACATAAACAGCTATAACTATATCAAACTAAAAGGTTTCTGCACAGCAAAAGAGACAATAAACAAAACAAACAAAATGCAATCAACTGGGAGAAAATTTTTGCCCTCCAGACAGGTGACAAGGGTCTGATAACAAAAATCCACAAAGAGCTCCTACCACTCAACAAAAACAAAGCAAAAAGTCCAGTCAAAAAATGGGGACTGAAAAGACACTTCATTAAAGAAGAGATACAGATGGCCAATAGACATATGAAAAGATGCTCCACATCACTAATAATCAGGGAAATGCAAATTAAGACCACACTGAGATACCATCTTACACCAGTAAAAATGGCCCATATTAATAAAACGGACAAGTGTTGGTGCAGATGTGGAGAAAAAGGAACTCTTTTACATGCTGGTAGGAATACAAACTGGTCCAGCCATTATGGAAGACTGTGTGGAGGACCCTCAAACAATTGAAAGTGGAATTACCATTTGACCCAGCAATCCCACTCCTGGGAATCTACCCAGAGGAACTGAAAACACTAATTCAAAAGGACACTTGTACACGCATGTTTATTGCAGCTCTATTTACAATTGCCAAGATGTGGAAACAAACCAAATGCCCCCAAACTGACAAATGGCTGAAAAAAAGTTATATATTTACACGATGGAATACTATGCATCAATCAAGGAGGACAAACATATGTCATTTGCAGCAACATGGATGGAACTAGGACTCATATTAGCAGAAATAAGCCAAACAGAAAAAGAGAAATACAGGATGGCCTCATTTATATGATAGATATAGGGAAAAACAAGCAAATGAATAAGAAAATTATAAACAAC
Organism: Uropsilus gracilis; assembly: GCA_004024945.1. NCBI lineage: Eukaryota > Metazoa > Chordata > Mammalia > Eulipotyphla > Talpidae > Uropsilus > Uropsilus gracilis. Next base: position 10,418 of record PVHY01028154.1, on the reverse strand, counting down.
CAAAAAGGCTGAACAATGGAGTGAGAAAAGACGAGGGGAAATAAGGTGGGGGAAGAAGAGGACACAAAAGAGCAGGATGGTTAACAGTTGTTAGGGAAATGGGAGAGCCCTGGGGTACACAATAATGTCATATATATAGATAAATAAATACCTGCATATATATGTATTTATGTATATACATATATATATGCCAAATTTTAAAAAATTAAATAAAAAAATCAGCCACTACAGAGATAGTTGACATTCTCCATGGACAGCTCTTCTATCCTATTCTCCATTATACATTTTCAGAAATAATAATCAGTATACTGGCTTTGATGTTTATCATTCCTGTTGGATTTGAAACTTTTAAATCACACATATGAGTAAATAATGTATTATTTTGCATGGTCTATAATTTTGTAATTCTGGTGTTGTAATATGTACACTGATCTGTAACTTGTTTTCTTCCCACAATAAATAAGTAGATAGATAGATAGATAGATAGAGAGAGAGAGAGAGAGAGAGAGAGAGAGAGAGAGAGATAGGTAGATAGATAGATAGATAGATAGATAGATAGATAGATAGATAGATAGATAGATAGATAGATAGATAGATAGATAGATAGATAGATAGATAGATAGATAGATAGATAGATTGTTAGCCTCTTACTCCAGTCTATAGGACAGTCATTCATTTTACGTTGGCCCTGAAATAATAAGTCCAATCTAGCATGTTCCCCAGTTCTACAAAAAATATAACCATGATTTGTAGATCTTTATTTTATTCATGGCATTGACTAGCAGGAGTTTAAAATAAACTTTTCTGATGTGCAATTTACATACAATAAAATCTACCCATATTAACTGCTTTGATGAGTGCATGGTTTCCTTTGCTCCAAATAATGCTTTTGAAATTCATACCTGTGTGTCTCAGAAGTTTGTTCCTTTTTCTTGATGAGGAATATTCCACTGTATGGATAAACCAGATTCGTTTACCTGCTGAGGAATATCTGAGTTGTTTCCAGGAAAGGGCTCTACAAATAAACTTCCTGTGATTATTTGCGGCCAAAACTTTGTGTAGTTCATGATTTCATTTCCCTTCAGTAAATATCTAAGAGCAGAATTGCTAGGTCTCATGTGTATGTTTAATTTTTGAAGAAACTTGTGGACTGTTTTTGAAGAGGTTGCACCATTTACTACCCCATCAATGTGTAGAGTTCCAGTTTCAAAGTAGTCTCTGAAGGCAGAATTTAGCCACAGGATGATTTGGGCATGCTTGTACTATACACAAACACATCACTTCGACCAATGGGGACGGCCACCACACAGACCACTGAGGAAACAGTCGTTGAATCTGCATTCCGTTGTTGTTGGGCTCAAGTTGCACAGTCTCTTTGGAAATAGCAAACAGTTTTTGAGCAGATGCAACCCCAGTGTGTTTGTGCATATGTGTATGAGATTGAGGTTTCTCACTGTTTTCTTCTCAAATTCCATGGCCTGTGTCTATATCTCTGGAGTTGAAGGCTTCCCCTATACCAAATATGGAAGAGCCCCTCTGCCTAAATGGCTGGTCTTCTGGAAGGGCAGAAATTACCTACCACACCCCCAGAGCAGCCCCTCCTGATTAATGAGAGTTGGCATGACCTTGTTCCTTGTCCCTCAGGTAGAATGCCATTTCCCAGGGTGTCCATGCTTCTATCACTTCCTTATGACTCTATTATATCCTATACATCCCAAAAAAACTATTTATATTGCTAGTTATCTCTACATCTATTTTCAAAAAGCTGTGACCTTGTGGTCTCTAGAAAGAAGCCCAGAGACTATGTGAACATGATGGCAACAAGGCAGGGTAGCAGTCATACTGGTGTCTAAAGGACCACCAGGAGTAGAAGGGGGGTGTGACTCACCCTGTCTGCTACACTGCTTTAATCCCGCAAGTCAGTCATGCATCCAGCAAAGATTTATTAAGTATTACTGTGTTCAAAGCTCTGGTCTAGATGCCTGTGGCATATCAGAGACCAACACAAAACCCCTGTCCTGCTGAATATATATATAGATATATGTTCATATATCTATATATATGTTCATGAGTTCATATATATATATATATATATATATATATATATATATGTTCATGAGTTCACACAATCACAATAGATGAAAGCCAAAATTATTTACTATGATAGATGGTGACCTGTGCCTTGGATAAAAGCAGGACAGAACCAAGGTTACTGAGAACACTGGAAACAGGTAAGCTTTATCCCATCTGCTGTGAAAGAATAGAGAGATGAAAATTGTGGAAGGAAGGTCAGGAGACATGGAAAACAGAACCATTGTTTCTAGAATAAGAGTCAGGAAAATGGGAAGAGTATACTCTTAATAATATGAGAAAAAAATCACCCAAAATAGAATAAAGCAGAGGTCCTCCTAGTTGGGGCCTTAGATCAGCAGCATCAGTTTCACTGGAAACCTGTTGGAAATAACAAACCCTTGGTCCCCAGCCTATTCCAGGCCTGCTCTGGGCTGAGGCACAGATACCAGTGCTTCATGGTGCCCTGTAGGGGGCTCCAGGGATCCCAACATGTCAAACCCTTTGGGATAAAGCACGCTGGTGATTTGCAAAGTACTGGCCTGCGGCGCGCAGGCAGGACAGGAAAAGAATTGCAGCAGTGCCCCTAAGTGAAGCCTCAGGACACAGAAGAGAAGAGGGGAATAAAAGAATTCAAGGGGAGGGCCAGAAGAGAAAAGGAAATTGCTCAAGAGGAAAAATGAAAGCGTTTGACATCAGCCTCCTGATGGTGTCAGAGAAGAAGGCGGCTAGCAAGCAAGGGCTCTTCCGTGCAGTCTTGAGACAAGAGCCCCAAACAAAAAAGCCACCCCTGGAGCAGCCAACACCTCTCTACCCCCCAACACCCCCACACCACACACACGTACCCCCACACGCACCCCCACATCCTCTATCAGCCACCTCTGCCTCTCAGTAGAGAAGCAGTTTTCCAGCCAAGCGCTTTCAGTCTTGGTGATCTTTTGTGCTTAGGCCTCACAGAAATACACAAAACAAACCATAACAAACACTGGGTCTTAGCTCCACTCCCATGGGAACTTGCGTCCAAAAGCACCAGAGGTCACATGGGGATGAGAAGATGTACAGAGACAGAACAGACAATTCAGATGCAATCAAGCTGAGTGATGGTGGGACATAGTTTGTGAAGAACAAAGAGTGAGGTAAAGGTTATTGTGGACTTGGTCTTTTTTTTTCCAGGGAGAAGCCACCATTGTTAATTCACATGAATAGACATTAACAGGAAGGTAAAGGTTTTAGTATGTGAGGTAAATAAGTCAATAAACAAGAAGGAGAGAATAATAGTGAAACAGGGCAAAAAGAAAAAAAAAGACCTTTTACCTTAAACTTTAACACACACCCCTGCTTGTGCCTGCTTCTCTACAAAGCAGGCTACAAGCAGTTTAATTAAGCAATTACCTTTATCTTGAACTAGACACACCTATGCCTGCTTCTCTCTCTAGGAAGCAGGCTACAAGCAGTTCAAGAGCAATTACCTTTAACTTGAACTAGACACACCTATGCCTGCTTCTCTTTCTAGGAAGCAGGCTCAAAAACAGTTCATTAGCATTTTCACTGTTCACCTTCTATTGATATGCAAACATCAGCTACCAGCTTCTCTCAGCTCTCTTCCCCTCTTTCAGACCTAAAAAGAAAAACTTAGAAACACAGTTTAGGGCCGGGCACGGTGGCTCGTGCTTGTAAGCTTCAGCCTATGAAGCAGCCAGGGCTAGGGATCGTGGTTCGAGTCCCGCCTGGGGCCCGTAGCGAGACCTAATTCCCAAAAAATAATAGCTGGGCATGGTGGTGCCCGCCTGTAATCCCAGCTACCTGGGAAGCTGAGACTGGGGATTGCTTGAGTCCATGGTACCCCGGGCAACGAGAGCCTGGGGTTCCACAGGCAAAAATAGTGAGACCTAGTCTTAAAAAAAAAAAAGAAAAAAAAAGAAACACAGTTTAAACTTTAGACTAGTTTGCCTCAATTTACCCTCTTTTAAACTCTCATGGGTTCTTTCCACCATCCCCAGCCTTTCAACCAAAATACCAAGTCAAAGCAAGACTATCAGTGGAGACTAATTGATTTCTAACAAAGTGATTTCCTAATTACTACAAAAGAAACATGTAAGTAAAACTCAGATTACTTTAACATTTCCCAAAACCTTTCTCAACATTGTCCAAAGTCCTTTCCTAAATTGCCAAAAATCCTCAGTTTCTCAGTCCTGATCATCTCGCCAATGTCCAGTCAATCAGAGTTCATCTCCAGATGCTGGAAAACATCTTTATTTGGCATGTTCCTTCTCTTCCATGCTGTCTTCTCCTTGCAGTAGAAGAAACTTCATGGTACCGGACCAGCAAAGTTCACTTTCTTTTCAGGCCTGACTTTCTCATGGCCTCTTCGAGACACAAGTCAAACTCAGCAAAACAAACTCCAACATGGAGTTAAAATCTGCAAAGTTCTTAACTGCCTTTAGCACACATGTGGCTAGCCCAGGTCAGCCAAGGGCTGCAGGCCCCAGGCCTTGGCCACATGGCCAAGCTCACATGGTTCACATCTCCATGCTACAAAATGGCCAAAACCAAACCTGAATCTCAATCTCCATTCCCATCTTCCTTCCTCTCTTTGTTTCAAACCTCTTTATATATTCTTTCTGTTTTCTTGCCTTCCAGGAACAGCTCCTGAGTTATCACATTACAAAAAAAATCCTATTTTATTTCTTCCTCCCCCTTGTATCTTTCTGAAAAGAAATTCTAATTAAGGCCATTGTCACATTTTAGCATACCTTCCTTGAAATCTGCAATCTTAAACAGAAGACAATGTCACCCAGGGGGGTAGCACTCCCATCAACAGCACCAAGCAAACATTATAAACAAAATAAACAGAAAAAAATCACAGATTTATTACCATTCTTAGTACATGTGAATAGGCTAAATATCCAATTAATAGGTAAATACTTTGGTTTGGGTTTTTTAAAAAAAGCCAAAATAGTGAACCACAGTTTTGATGTTTATAAGCACCAAATATATATATATATAAATAAATATATTATATATATATATATATTTGGTGCTTATAAATGTATACACACACACATGCACACACATACACACACACACACACACGGTGCTTATAAACACCAAAACTGTGGTTCAATGTGTGTGTGTGTGTGTGTGTGTACACAGTTAAGGTAGGGAAGAAGAGAAGAATAAATAGATGCATATATGTGTGTGTATATATGTGTATCTATATGCATACATGTATATATTTGGGACATAATCTTCTGGGAAAAGAAAGATCTTAGGAAAAAGGGCACAATCATTTTCTTCTACTTCACAAATTTCATTCTTTTCATATGATGTTTGAACACAGAAGGTACTCAATGGACTGCAGTCAGGCACCCAGCTTCAAGCTTTGTGCTATAAATTCTGTGGGCAGACATAAAACTAGAAGCGGAAGAGATAAGCAGTACTTTGTAGGAAGAGGTGACAGGCACATGATAAACAGAGTGTGGGTCTCACGTCAAGGCCAGCAGAAATGTAGCCCTGTTGTTCTGTGAGTTGGTCCAGAAACCTCCTCCTGGAGGGCAACCATCTCTATCCAAGGACTGAGATGGCTAAGTAGTGACCCATTGGCGTTCGCCCCTTTAGGGTCACCCTGCCCCCCTAGTTCTTTCTCTTTCTCTCTCTCTTCTGTTTTCCATCTATTTATTCTTTTCTTCCTCCCTACCTCAACTGTCAAATCACAAATAAAAATCAAACATACAGAATTCCAGGCAGGGGGAGAGCTTGTGGAGGTTCTGGCTGTGGCATCTAAGGACTGAAATGAGTGAGGGAATGTCCTGGGAGTGACTGCCAACCTCTTGTGTGATCTTGCCCTTTGACCCTGTCTGCTCTTCACTTTTTCACCATTCATTGTCCATTCTTCTGAAAAGCATGTGGAGGACAGGGATGAGAATAAAGATATGAACGCTATTCTCTTTTTTAAGCTACTGCAATGTCAAAATGTCATTCTGGAAGAGGCTGAACTGAGACTGGTTGGCCTTCAAGTTTATTACCTTTGCTGTCTCTGTATCTTCTCACTGAGTGTACTTAAAGAGTCTGTTAAATACTTGATATGCTCACTCAGTTCATGACAAATGCTATGGAATGTACATAGTACATGTGAACCTTGCATTTTAAATTCTGTATCTGCTACAAATGTTCTTTACATTGTGCAAATATATAATTCTATATAAATTGAAAATTTTTATAACTGATTCATATTTGAAAGATTTACTAGCATTTATGTCAATTTGGTTAGCAGATAGCAAAAGTCAACAAAAGAGTCACCATTAAAATTTGGCATTTTTTTCAAATTTTTCCCAAATCAGGAAACATCAATCTCAAATTTCTTTACTATGAAACAGATAAATGCTAAAAATTGTGTGTGTGCATGTATGCTGTGTATATCTATACAGATGGATCTCTGTGTATGGTACATGTCTGTAGGTGTATACAGTGTCTATGCATACATGTGGTATATATATTTGTGTATTTGTGTTTATATGTATGGCATATACATATATATATATATATATGTAGTGCATGTCCATGTATGTTTTTGTGCATCTGTGTGTGGAATATGTCTGTGTATCTCTGTATTAGTGTACTGGTACATGTCCATATATATTTGTGCTTGTATATAATACATGTCTGTGTATAGGACTTGTCTGTGCATATAATGAATGCCTATGTGTCTATGGGTGGTACATGCATATGGGGAGTTACACATCTGTCGATGTATGTGTAGTGTAACTCTCTGTCTGGTTCTAACAAGCACATTGTTACTTCCTTCATGCTGCTCCTCTCCTTCCTCCACTCCCTCCTCTTCCTTTTCCTTCTATTCTTCTTCTTCATAAAAAGCAACTTAGGTATCCTTTGTTTCCATATTACTTCTTTATAAAAACTCTTAGGATTGCTTTCATATGTGCTTTAGTATTGACAATTCTTCTAGGTCTTGTTTTTTGGTGAAGTTCCATACTTTTCCTTCTATCTTTATTATTCATCCTTCAGGCTATGTTGGAAGGTAACTTCTGCTAATATAGCTAATGCTATGCTATGATAATAACAGGGTGTAGCTAGGAAGTAGGAGTTACTTCCCTTTTTATTTTAGAATTGTAAATTTCAAGATGGACCTCGCAATATTATGGAGATTTGACTTTCAGACTTGATTGTTTTAGAGCTAGGTGAATAAAACTTAGGTTGACCCTTCATTAGTATTCATAGTTTTCTTCCAGAAAGATAGAAAGGGAGGAGAAAGAAAAACAAGATTTTTGTGATGTAAGATGATTGACAAGACTTTGTTCTTGGAAGAGAGGGAAAACAAGGAGAAAAAATATATAAGTGACTTAGAAGAGAAAAAAAGGATTGACCATTTTTGAAAGAGTATGAAGGCCAAGGTGGGATGGAGTACTGATGTCTGGGCTAGTGGACTCATATCCCTTTGCATGCATAAGCTGATGATGGTTGCTAAAAGAGTATAAAGTTTGGAGATTTGAACTTTGTGTTGGAAGTTGTCTTATCTAGTTTGATTCATATTTTTTTGGAAAGGCCATGAGCAAGGCCTGAGAAGATGGACCTGCTGTTGGTTTCTGTTTTACCTTGGAGTTTTTCTACTGCCTAAAATGAAGAGGACATCCAAAGAAAAGAAGAATACAATGTCTTAGACCACATGTTTGGAGGAAACCAAAACAGATGCCAAGGAGGAAAAGAGAAATGCCCTGATTTTGGAACTCACTTGTAACTTATTGGATATGTGGCCAGGTGACCAAGGACTAAACGGACAGTCTTGGACATTTGGTGGGATAACTGAGTTTTTCATATTTATGTTTTGCATACAACTCACTGGTGGGAGGAGTGGCTGTGGTACAGAGCTCCCTACAGCTATGTTTACATATTTACCTTGTACAATTTTAGGTCATCACTTTCTTCTTACTTAGTAATAAATAGTTTGATCACTTTAAGAGTTTGTTCTGGCTTTGGAATTTCATAGCAAAGGTTGCATATGGTTAAAGAGTCCTGAAATTCTATTCTTTAGTTTGAGAAAGGGCCCTTGGGCAGGAAAGTAGCTGGTATCAGAATGACAAAGGTGACTAGTGTGTGGAAACGTAAGGATTTATAAGAGCTTTTGCCCATTTTGTATCTACTTGAAAGGTAAAAGTTTTTCTCTGGTCCAAGAAAAGCTGACAAAAGGATTTTTTAATAAAAACCCTGCTCCCCTCCCCCTTCCTGATAACAGCTAGAGGATTCTGGACTGGAAATCTTTTTCTTCTAAATACTTTGAATAGCTTTGCTAAAAAAAAAAAAAATACCTGCTGACTGACTGGTGTCTTCTTAAAGGTAACCTTTTGTTCTTTTGATAGCTTTAATATTCTGTCCTTGAGATTGATTTTCAACAGCTTTATTATTATGCATCTGGTATTATTTTGTTTGGAACTCTTTGGGTCTCTTGAATCACAACTTCTGTTTCATTTCCCAGAGTAAGATGGTGTTCAGTGATTATTTCTTTAAATAGCTTCTGTGCCTTTACCTTCCAGTTCTTAGATCTCTGTGATATGGAATTATTTCTCTTTAAGTTCTCCCAAAAAGCTCTACAACATTTTCATTTTTCAATTCCTTTTTCACTACCTTATTTTATTCTTGTGTTCCCCAACAATGTATTTTCAATTTCATTGAGTCACGCTGATGGTTCTATTTGTCTTCTATTAAGACCCTCAATATTTTTGAAACAGCTGGAGAGTTTCTTAACTCCATAATTTCTTAGAATTTCTTAGTGTAGCTGCCTCACACTTTCATCATCTTTATTCTGTTGTCTTACATCCTCTATTGTTTTTTTTATGTACCATTAGCATCTCCAGGACTGTTGTCCTGAATTCCACTTCTTTTATGCTCTGCCACTCTACTGAGTACTTTTGTACTGTGTCTGTCTCCTCATTTTCAATTTTGTATAGATTTAGCTGAGATAGGCTTCAACTGTTGTTTTTGTAACTGTTGGAGCAGTTGAGACTGGTACCAAAGAGGGATGGTAGGCAAAAAAGGACAGAATCAATATAGGCATCAAAGAGTCACCTTCAGTAAACTCAGGAATTTGAACTTCCTATTGTAAAGTGTTTCTTTGTGGGTTTTGGCACGTGTTTTACATATCTCATCTGGGATCAGGATGGCAGCTTCTTTGTATATCTTGGCCTCCACGTAAGTATTAGTCTCTTCAATAAGTCCAGGTGTAGTGACACAATCTATACTGCAACTATTCTCTATTGTAAGCCTCAGATTCAAATCAGTTTTCTTGTTCTGTGCCCTCAGATCTGTAGCTTTGAAAGTGGGTATAAAGAAGACTTTATGCCTTGACTTAGACACCTACAGGCCTGCTTCTCTCTCTCCGAAGCAGGCTCCAAAACAGGCATTCACCTTTAACCTTTACCTTAACCTTGAGCACCTCTGCCTGCAAATAGCCTACAAATAGGCTACAAGCAGGCCATTAGCATTTTCACTGTACCTGCCTACTATTGATATGTAAACATCAGCTACCAGCTTCTCTCTGCTTTCTTTCCCTCTTTCAGACCTAAAAAAAAAGAAACTTAGAAACAGTTTAAACTCTTGTGGGTTCTTTCCAGCATCCCCAGCCTTCTCAACCAAAATACTAAACCAATGCAAGACTATCAGTGCAGACTAATTTATTTCTAACAAAGTGACTTTCTAATTATCCTAATAACTACAAAAGAAAACATGTAAAACTCAGATTACTTTAACATTGTCCAAAACCTTTCTCAGCATTGCCCAAAGTCCTTTCCCCAGATTGCCCAAAAATTCTCAGTCTCTTGGTCCTGATCACCTCACCAATGTCCAGTCAGAGTTCATGGCCTCTTTTGGACACAAGTCAAACTCAGCAAAACAAACTCCAACATGGAGTTCAAATCTGCAAACTCCTAATGGCCTTTAGCACACATGCAGCTAGCCCAGGTCAGCCAAGGGCTGCAGGCCCCTGGTGACCTTTGACCAAGTCCACATGGCTCACATTGAAACTGGGTAAAAAGAGACTTTTTGACTTGACTTAATTGTTTACCCCTATCTGCTTGCTTCTTTCTCCAAAGCAGGCTACAAGCAGTTCCTTTGCAATTACCTTTAACCTTAACTGGATACACTTATTTGCCTGCTACTCTCTACAAAGCAGGCTACACACTCTTCATTAGCATTTTCACTGATCACCTTTACCATTGATATGCAAAAGCCAGCCAACTGCTCTCAGCTCCAAAAACTGCAGAAAAGAAAAACTTTAAAACACAGTTTAAACTTTCCATTCGTGGGTTCTTACCACCATCCTCAGCCTTTTTTAACCAAAA
>PVHY01028153.1:0-15491 GCA_004024945.1 Uropsilus gracilis | reverse complement strand
CTATTACCCTCCCCCCATAATCTCATTGTGGTTTTGATTTTCATTTTCCTTCTCTTATCCACTGTATTTCGGATCAGGATCTGCAGGGGCTTCTCTTACAGTGTAAAATTATAAGAATGATTAAATTACAAGGTATGCTGTAAAGTTTGCTAAAGTTGACACCCTCTTAAAAGAACAATTCTTTTTGCATTTTTAATGGTTGAACAAAATCAGGAATCTTATTAGGATGTTTACATAACTGAGTCTGCTACTTTTTAGAGGTATATTGCCTGATTTAGGGATTCTATGGTATCTAATATAGAAGGTTTTTCTTTAAAAATGAGCTTACTTTACTGCAAAATATTCCAAAGCAACATTCAAATTTTGCCAGCAGTCAATTCAGGTGGGTTCATAAAGCTGAATCATATGGGGAAATTTTTAAATATGGAGCTAAAAGTCCATTTAGCCATTCATCAAAATAAATGGAAACAAGTTTGTGTTTTATTTGATAAGTTTAATTGCTCATAAAAACAGCAGTAATTGATACACTAGGTGATTTATAAAATGTAAGAACTTTCAAATTTTGCAAGCTTTTTTCTTAGTGTATATGAGCATCTAAAAATAATTGCCTCTAGCTGAATAAATCAATATAAAATAGCTGTCAAATTTAGAGAGTCAAATTTCTCATTTTTAAGATTGCTCAATTTAGAATTCTCATTTTATGACAAAGCAAGAACAGGAAAAACTGCTTAAATTATCCTCAATATTAGAATTAAAGAAGATGGACATGAACCACCTATAATAATCTGAAATATAGATGAATGAATGGAAGAAAAGTGAAAATTAAAAAATAATAAAAATCAAATGTCCTGCCCTAGCCAAAGTGTGATACCTTGTGGTTCTTCAATTCTTTCTTTTAATTAAAGGAAAAGTTTGCACTAATAAAGAATTTCACAGCAGGTATTTTCAGGTAAATTTTCAGGTATTTAAAACATTCAAAGAAAATTAGCTATATAAATATATAAATCATATATACATATATATCTCATACTTATATGTAAAGTCACATATATATGAAATCAATTTATGAGGCAATTTGGCTGTTTATTCTAAAAGAAGTTAGTTCTAAATTGCAAACCCCAGCAACTGCCAAAAAGCAGGCATTCAAGGGGTTAGCTTCAAATCTTTTTAAATTAGGATAACATCTTCTTGGTGGAAAAAATGTAGAAAGAATATCTGACAAAAGTCAGATTTCACTGGAAGTTTTGCAATCACAAGCTTCTTTGGTCTTCCAGAAAGTATTTATTGCAAAGCCAAAAAAGCTGAACAACTCAAAATTCCTCCAAAATATAATTTTAGCCACTCTTGATAATAAATTGTTAATGATTAATAGCATAATGATGAATAAATAATTTAATGATAAGTTTATTAGCTCTAGATCTTATTAGACCCAGAATAAAGAACACCAAAGGTCCTGCTCTGAGTTCAATAAAAACTTAAAACACTTACCTTTACTGCAGAAGATGTGACTGTATGAACCAGAATAACAGTGACCTGAAGTGCATTACAGAGGTGATACTGGCAAAGTGGTCTTCTCCACTCCCACCCATTAGTCCTGATCATGGGCTTTCTAAATAGAAAACCTATCCATATCAATATTGTATCTATATCATCATTCATAACTTTAATGATTCAAGTTAACTCCATTGCCCTTTGGATTTAGTGGTATTTGAGATTTTAGCTTCACTGTTTCTAGGCCTGCACTTACTATGTTCTGCTTTGTAACCAGGTTTGCAGTCACACAGATTTGCAGTCAGTCATGTGTATATGACAGAAATGTCCTTGGAGATAGCAAGTCTCAGCATACTGGAGGTAATCATGAAGCAACAGTCAAGGTGTTTGCATGCTCCATTTTTCAGAAGTGCAGGAGGAATATCAGAATTGACAAACCTTGCAGGGTTGTTTCTACATTGCTGAGAGTAAGAAAAGTTGGGAAAGCTTTTTTCTTTAAGTAAGGATGCTATTTTGACAAAATAAGGATGATCTAGATGGAATATCTTCATATGATAAGAGCAAATGAACTCATCTTTATTGAAGGGTCTCCCAAAGTAAAGGAAATGGAACCCAAGTGATGAGAAGAAGAAACTGCCTATCATAACCAAGTTGCTGCTCTACCAGAACCAGCCTCCACCCATCGAAGGGTTCAAGATGCTTAACAGCAAGTCTGTCACCATAATATCCCTCTGAACTTCCTGAACTTTAGTGAACTTGGAGTTTCCAAGTTGTTTGCAGAAAACTGTGTCTGCAGTTGGCATCTCCTAAAACATGGTCTTAGCTGGCTCTTAGCTGAAAGGCAGTGCAACCGATTTCATCATGGAGCACATCATTTAAAATGCTGCAACTGAGCATAACTTGGCAGTAGAAAAAGAGTCAAGAACAAGCCCTCTGCTGTGAATACTCGGCTTTCAGAAACAGTTTATAACCATGTGTCTACATTTATAAACAGTGAAGTTGATTAGGAAGGCCAAGTGAAGCAGCACATCCAGTGATTTAGTTGTTTCTCCTCTGAAACAGTGACAGATTTGTAGGCTTCACAATTCTGCCCATGTTGGTTATTTTTGAATGTTTTCTTACTAAATACTCAGCAGTATTAAAATATTCTTGTGGGGAACCTTTTCTATTTTTTAAAGATACATTCCTATTGCAAGCATATAGCCAACTTTTTTGTTCTTTTGGTTTATTCAAAACGTAATAAAATAGCCAAGTCAGTCCCAAACATTAAGAAAAAACTCAAATTGAGAATTCTTTCATTGGTGATGAAACAATGGGTACCAGGCTACTGATGAAAACATAGTTATTAAATGTAAACAACTAAAACACAATCTGCTTTTATGGAGAGGGAAAGCTAAATAGAAACAATATAAGAAAATTAAAATGTTTACTAAGACATAGGTAAAATAAGAAAGAAAATAATTTGAATAATTCATTTGAACTTAGAATACTCTATACTATTATTTATTGCTATTCAAAACTATTTATATGTTCACAAAGTCATTCATTTGTAATTAAAACATACTTCTGGAATGCTCTTAGACTGGACTGGTATTCTTAATGTAATAGAAGAACTTTCAAACTTTAACTATTTTTCTTGATGGAATTTTACTAACCCACCTGGAGGTTTCTCTTCCATTTTCCCATTGCTCTCTGTAGCAATCAGTTCAACTTTTCATCTCTCCTCCATTTCTGCCCCAATTTTACTTTCATTTTTCCCCTCAATTTTCCAACCATTAGTATCTAGAGAACTTAATCTTGAAATTATCATGATAGTTTCTTCTGTGAGTTTTTACATTTTACTTTCCTTTTGTTTGTTTTTCTTCTAGTTGCACATTTTATCTCCCACTATGTTGATTCTGTTGCCATTTTATCTCCCACTATGTTGATTGCATCTCAAGGGTAAATTCCCAAACTCAGCTTCCATTTGCCTGATAGATATCTCCATTCAGGGCCATTCCAGGGTTGCCACTCCCCACTGTCATAGGACTTCAACTCAACGTGTCCAATATGGGAGTCATGATATTCTCTGACCTTAATTCTCTCCTTACTAGAGTCCAGTAAAAATGACTTGTTTTCTTATGCCTCTTTCCTCAGTAAGATACCTCAATCTTCTCCCAGCCACTTAACCTAAAACACCAAGTTCTAAAAGGAGAAAATTGGGAGAAATGATCTTACAGCTACACAAAATTCTCCTTCAGATGTTGGACATATGTCTACTGAATTGATTTTACTAGTTATAAGTACATTTATTGTTGAAAAAATGTGAAGATGTGGTATGAGAAGATGGTAATATTGATGACTCTGAATGATGAAGTTGTAGTCTTTGGTAAATTCTTGCCCCAGTTATTTACTATCTAATGTAACAACTAAATAGCTTTATATATAGAAACTGTTGGTAATATATATCATAATATTTGCCCTGAGGATTATTGATAGTGAGATTATTGATTAATGACAGCTAACCTTATACAACCCCTACTCTTTTATGGCATTTTTGATGCAAATCAGGTATTCAGTGTCTGACGTATGATCATTAATTTAATCTCTTAAAGCATCATTTAGGGAGGTGATTTATTAAATATCTAATTTAAGAATGATGAAATGAGACACAGAGAGATGAGACCATACAGCTGGTAAGGGACTGAGTGGGCATATATCTTGATACCTGTAATTTGCTGTTGGACAACAAGATAAAGTCAGAAAATTGTAATTTCATACAACGCACCACCATATATATCATAAATATTTATATATCTACACACATCTACACACTTTCCTTACTATCTGACCCTAAAATAATATTATATGACTGAGAATTTGAATGAGTTAAGTTCGAGAAGAATATTGAAGACATGGATGGAATAGTTGAATTAGCAATAATGTTGATTGTGAATTGCTTCTTCTGTTTAAGTGATACTGAACCAATCAGCAAATATCTCCACATATCTCCAGGAAGTAGTGGATCTTCCTTCCTTCCTATCTAGCTAAAAATTCCAAATCCTTAAAGTTAGAAAAATTGAAAAATCTTAATGTGGAATCAATATTTGTGTCTCACTCAGACTGAGGCTGTGCAGTACCAGGTTGACAGGTTGTGGACTGTTTCTTGTGCTGCTCAGTAAAATCCCTCACTCTGCCTTCCCAGTGAATGGTGTGTTTCAGCAATGGTTGGAAGTGGTGTACCATGAATAATGTATTTGTTATTTTGCCTAACATCCAGGTCTGTTTTAATGCATATACATCTAGTTCAACTTCGCAGATCTCTTAAACCGACATTGAAAGGTGTTAGCTCACTACAGAATGATGTATGAGTGCATTTACAGCTTGTTACTCAGATATTTATATTTACTTACATCTAATTAACTACACAATCTTGGTTCATGCAACTGCACCTATTATTTCTAAAAGACTGAGGTGATAAATTGATGGTTGCTTAGTGGTGGCAGCTATAGCTGCTCTAGGCTTCAAAACATTATTCAAGTGTCTAAATTCCAGTGCTCAGCTACTTTGACACAGGATGGTAGAGAGCAAAGAAGCAACTCAATCACTTGGGAATAAAACGAAACATTGCAAATGCTTTCAGTGTCAGACAGTGCTCTCTGATGAGAGTTAAATTATTAAAATAACAGAATTTCTGGGAAAGATCAACCTGTGCTGGCAGAATTTTGCCTGTGGCATAACATCTTTCCCTGAGAAGAAAGTGATTTTGTGTGGGAGTCCAGAAGAAAGGGATGATAGCAGGAAATGCATGGTGAGAGTAAACAGGAAAAACAGCACTGGCAAGTTTGGAACAGATGGGCCTGCATGACTAAAAGAAAATAAGAGCATGGTGTCCTCTCTTCCTTTCCTCACCATGCTGGGGATTTTAAACCTGAAAATGCCTGACAGTATCTTCTCTCATTTTGATGGGACCCCACTATTGTGATTTATCAGAAATAGCTATCTGCTCATTCAGAACACAAATATTTCTCATACATATTTGGTGCTTATCTACAATTTCTGACTCACAATTCCCAAATGTCTTGGAGTTTCCTAAGTGTAGAGAATGTGACATTTGGAGAAAGCACATAAGAGTTGGAGTTGGTTGATGGAAATATCAGCAAGAATAGAGGATAAGACTTATTCCCCTTATTTCTGGGATGAGATATTGCCAACAGACAATAATCGATCAAACCGAAATAATGAGCTCTACACACAAAGGAGGGAAATCAGAGAGATTCTGTATTTGTGAATATGTGAAAGTTTGAGAGAACAGCATACTTGGAGAGGATATGGGAGTTCTGCACCCATTCCTCATTCCTTGCTATAGGGGAAGTTAGTCAGGCTTTTTCTTCATTAGCCTGTATAAACAGTAGCTGGGGTATTGCATCTTCCCCAAGACTGTGCCACCCAGTGCATGTGCGCATGTGTGAATGTGCACACCTGGACCTAGGAGAGAGGGAATAAGGTGTTGCAAAGAGCATGTGGAGTAGAGAGTAAAAGAGAGAACACAAGCATATGACAGAGACTCCATGAAGAACTCATGAGAGAATGCCAGACAGTGAAAGAATCCAGAGAAAGAAAGATTCCTGGGGAACTTGAGGGCTTACCTGTGCCCCAGTGGCCCTCAGCCCTGGCTCTGGTCCTGGCCTGCCCTGCCTGGTGCCTCTGTGTAACTACCTGAACCAATGAAGAAACCACCAAGAGTGATTGGCATCATGAATAAGATGCTTGCCCAATAATTGGCAATGAAGATGGTTACACTACACTTGCCTTATGCATCTCTTCCATCTGAGAGTTTAAGTTCTATCCTTTGTTATAACTCAGTGATCTGGAGAGTAAACTGTTTTATATGAGTTCTGTGAACTATGCTAGCAAATTAATTGAACCTGAGAAAGGGATCCTAGGAACATCTGATTTCATAGCTGTAATTTAGAAGCAGAGGTAACAACCTGGTTTTGCTGTTGGCATCAGAAATGGAGGGTGGTATTGGGAATTTGAACCATGGTGGAATCTGCTGCTACCTCTGGGTCAAGACTGTTAAAATTGAGTGGAATTCTCTGACATGCTCTGGTATCTGAGGACTGCTTGTTGGTGTGGGGAAGCAGACACTTGTTGGAATTGGAGCCATAAAACTTAATGAACCTGAAATCTCACATATATAGCTAAGTTCAAAAAGTTACTTCTGCAATAGAACAACTGTCAAACATATTGTAATCCTTGCCTGCTTTCCACTCACTCTCTTCTAGTGTCCTCCCACTTTGGAATTCCCCTTGTTTCTTATGGCTGACCTTTCATCATACCTACTTAGCCCCAACCTTAGCTTAGGTATTTCTGATAATGGCTTGAAAGATGAAGAAGATATTTATCACCAAAATGACCTTCATTTTGTTTTGTGTATTTGCTTGATAAGACAAGATAATTGATAGTTTTCTACTTCATTTACTTTTTCCATCAGGTTAACCCATCAACTTAACAGAAAACTCAGTTAATCATCACATTATAGCCCTCAAGGCTAACCAGGCCTTTCTTGTACTTTGCCCAAAACAGGCTCTTTTCATTTTAGAGAATACTTTGTAATCACCAGTTTCTTCAGTGTTAGCATTATGTTACTCTAATATACAATAACAGTGTTAATGTTGTATTATTTTAGATGCTGCCCATAAGATATAACTGATGATTTGACATAGGTGATATATTAAAACTTTAGAAACAATGACAGTTAAAAATGGGATGGAGATTCCCTATGATTTGTTCTGCATGCAGCAGCGGTGCTGTTAAATCCCAAACCATCATGCCATTTCTATTCTAAACCTGCCAAAGATCCCATCTGGTATGGAGCAAAACCAGAGTCCTTGTAGTCACCTCTTTAACCTGACACCGTTTCCTTGCTGGCTGCAGGCATCTTCACTTCTTTCTTCTGCCAGGCACACACTTACCTCTTGGAGACATTGCATTTGTTCTTCCTTTCAGGTGTACACAGCTACTTCTTTCTTTCCCAACTGTTTCATCCTTAGTGCCCTCAAAAGTCCCTATCACATGGTAAGTGCTTAATAACTATTTATAAATGAAATAATGATTTTGATTAGTGGAAATAAAAGAGAAAGAAGGAATGGAGGAAAATAATGTTTGATTGATCATTCAGTTTGGCATAATAGGACATTATTTTCCCCTTAGTCAATGACTTCTGTATTGTGCATTATTTCTGCACTGGATTTATTAAGTTCTCAGAATGTAACAACATAAAATTCATCAATGATTTACCTCCCAGAAAATGTTTCAAAATTTTGAAATATGAGATTCAAGAAAACCTTAAATTAATAGTTGCAAATGGCTCACTGGCTGTTTATAAGACAGCCATGGTGTGGTGGTGGTGTTCCCTTTGTCCCAACTGGGAATAGGGGGAAGCCACTAGACCATACTCACAGACAACATGACCTTTTCTTGACACAAACCTCTGGCCCAATGCTCAAAGAAAAATAGTTAAACTCTAGTGAAGAGGTCTGACAGTTAGCTTATTGGAGAACAAGGGTCACCTAGTCTGGTTAAAACAGTTTCAGAAATCAATGTGAGGGCTAGTAGAAACCCAGCTTTTCAAAAATGCAGAAAAACCTCTTAGGAATTTTCTGTAAGAGGCACAGAAGAAAAGAATGTTGCATTACACATACTTCTGAGACACTCCATTTCAGGGAAGCAGCAGTTCTTTAGCATCCTCTGGAGTAAAATAATAATAATAATAATAATAATAATTGCCATAACAAATCGATTAAAAGGAACATAGACAAACAGATAGTGCTCCTCCCTTTTTCAAGAGAATAATGAAATATTTAAATGAAAGCTGAGAGGAATTGAGTAGAGAGTTTGGAGAAGGGGAAGCTAGAAACTGGGAAGGGAGAAACAAAGCAGCATCTTGGAAAGGGGTTTTGATGTGTCTCACATTGAAAGCACACAGAAAAGAATCTTCCAGTGCATTCTCTGCTTCTAATTAGTATTCTGCTTTCTCAAGAGTGCTAGGTAGCTAATCCTAGATGGAAATAAACCATAATTCTAGACTTCCTCTCTGTGAGATTTCATCTCTCTAATGATGTCCTGCTCTGTTTCTTGTTTTCTTTCTACTTTGTGGAAATCAAATTCCCATCTAACTGCAGTTGTAATGTTTACTAGTTGTGGTTTCTTCCTTTACTCATCAGATTCTATCTGCAGCTACTAGTTGTATCATTTTAGTACACATAATTTTTATCCTTTAAGTTACACAGTATATCTACCACTTTCATTGTATAAAATTATATTTGCTTGTATTTTATTTCTGAAAGTCTCAAGAGGAATTTGTACTATTGCTATATAGTTTTGTGTATGAGTTTAGGGATGTCATTGGAAGGAAGTAGTCATGATGAGAATAGGAGTGGCTATGAGACAGAGGGAAAGAGAGATTGAACAGAGCAGGGAAAGCATGACTTGTTTAGTAAGGGTATGAAAAGGAAGAGCAATTAAAAGTAGTGAATTGAAAGTAGACAAGAAATTGGGGCTTACTATTTGTATTAAGCACTCTTATAGGCTCTCTTGTATGAGTAGCATCACCTTGGTCTTATCAAAAGATTCCTGAGTATCTACTACCCTTCTCTTTGACTTTTCCAGGGTTACAGTTCACGGCGACATGCTCCAGATACCAATGAGGGATGAGGGAGTGCTGTGATGATGGGCTTCCCACTTCTGTGGACCAACCGTTGGCTGCCAAGGCTGAGAAATTTCCGTGCCTTTGGTGGCTGGGTGGGGGTGGGGGGTGTCACCATTTGCTTCTTTCTTGAAATAGTTAATTTTGGTCTAGAACAAGTTCAAGTAGTAAAATTTCTTTGTAATAGCTCTTTACTCCATTTTAAAATGCCTTTGCAGATTTAGTTACAATTAATGTAATTACATTGCATTAATAAATGTCATGACATTAAAATGTCATGACACTAATGTAATTAAATCTGTCAGTTTTCACAGGTATGTGGTGACAGACCATGTTGGTGTTATAAGAAGAGCTTTTTATAAAATCCCAAAGCCTCAAATCTTAGATTTTAAAAGGTTCTTTAATGTTGTAGAAAAGGTTAGAGGAAGAAACACCTGAGATTTATTGAAATACTTGGTATTTCAGTGTTTATTTTTAGTGTCGTATAATGAAAGGAATATGACTCACTAATGATGTAGCCTTATTAACCACAAGAAAGAAAATTCTTTTATAATCTCCTTCATCTTAACCCCAAAACAGAAAGTCAACAACCCTTTATTCTGTCCCCAAAAGTGCCTCTGGTGCCTGTATGCTCCAGCTGCTGTGCACCTATTCTCTCAGCCTGGATGAAGGGTGATTGAAAAGAGTGGTTAGTAGACTCATACTCACCCTTGATTTATATCAGTGGTCCATATGGAATTGGGGTGGCTCTTAGGCAGAAATGCCTCCCTCCATGCACCTTTTCAAGAGCACCATGTTCTGTAATTAACTTTACTTTATCTTGGACCTCATTACATTGCCTTTACATAGATTCTCAGTAGAATTAATGTTTTTACAAGGTTGGTAATGTTGCATTGTGATATGATATAATTCTTCATCCTACAATTTAACATCAGAATTGTTTAAATATAAACCCTCTTCCTAATCATCAATGTTAAAGATACTACAACCCATAATTATTCAGCTTTTGTCAGCTAGGCTGCTTTCAGGACAAGTGACTAATTTCTGGGCATGATGTGATTGAATCATATTTTAAATGTTCCTTTTTGTAACAAAGTTACAACTTAAAGATCAGGATTCAACTTTGTTTTTGGAAACAGTGATTCAGATAAAATGACTCAACAAGAAAGAATTCTGTCCTGTGTTTGCAAGACAATTCACACAATTTATTTTTCATTCTGGCATTTTAAAGATATGGATGCAAATATCAAATATTGATGGGTTCAAATGAGCACTAACCTTTATCCTTTTCTATGCAACATTTATTCTGGTGCTCTGAAGACATGAAAACAGTTGAAGACTGAGACACAGTGTCTGCCTTTTATATTATGTTTTCTCTGATCTGTTTCAGTAGGAATTAAAGTGGTAGCCATTCTCCAAGTCTTACACAGAAGGAATGTTGAGAGATATTTCTGGGAATCTCAATGAAATGAATCTCACTGGGGGAAGGCAACATCCACTTCTAAGTTTATCACTGGAGTAAGATAATTAGTTTTACAGGTAGAAAGAAGGAAGACTCAGAATGAAGGGGGAAAAATTCACTTAGTGAACATTTTTTACTTCCTTACTTTGATTTTGTGGATGAAAATCAATTTCATTCTAGAAATATCCTTTTACTACAAAATCAGAACTCATCTTAGACATTTGAAATTTTATTGATAGGAGACAAAAAAGGTTGAAAACTAAAGATTATGGTAATAAGATCACCTTTCACTGAAAACAATCACAATCTTTTCATTATATATTTTGATAATTTTTATAATAATGAACAGACTTAATCACAGGATGAAATCCTTATTAATTTGGCTTTTATCATAATGAAGTAAAATATGCAAGCTTTCAAAATGAATTGAAAATAAATTGAATTAACATTCAAATCAACTACAAGACAGCTCTAAACTGACTTTTAAAATGATGAAATGTAATTAATTCTAACATGTAAAGTGTCACTAAGATAGTTGGTATCTTATATAAAATGAAATACATATTTAAGGACAGATAGAAAAATTCAAGAGAACCCTATTATCTTCCATATAAACATTAATTATTTTTGTTTAATGTCTTTGAAAATTGCTGGGGTTTGGTGGAGTTTTTTTTTTTTTAATTTGTATGTCATTTTTGGTAATATTGTTATATAGATCATATTAACTCTCAGGAGCAAGAGATGCCATTTCAACTCCTTATGTTGCTATCTAAATCTTTTAATAGCACTTTGTAGTCCTCATTAAATTTCATCTCCTTTGTTAGATTAGTCCTGAGGAATTTCTTTTTGAAGCAATTATAAATGTTGCTATTTTCTTAATTTCCTTTGCTTTGTTTTGTGTTTGTATATAAACAGCTTTGCATGTGACACATTTCTGTATACATTCCATTATTTCCAGTAACTTTTTGATGAAATTTTAGTATCTTATTGATATTTACATAATTTGCAAATACAGATAGTTTCACTTCTCTTTCTTTATTTCCTTTTGACTGGGTTATGAGCCAAAATCTTAATATATTAAATTAAATAGAAGATGTGACAGTAGATAGTCTGTCTTCTGACAGATCTATAGAGAAAGTCTTTAATTTTTTTTAAACCACTAAGTGTTATACTGGTTACAGTTTTGTGGTATTTAGTCTTTAACATATGGATGTCAGTTCCTGTCATTTCTATCTTGTTTAAAATTTTTATTATAAATGGCTCTTAATTCTTATAAAATGCTTTCTCTGTTATTATTGATATTATAGTATAATTTTAATTTTTAAATTAAATTAAATTAAATTTTAATTTTAAGTTAAATTAAATTTAAATATAATTTTAATTTTAATTTTTAAAAATATTGTTTTCATTTCTTTAATTTCTTACATAGGTAAATGGTTGCTGGAATGCCTTCCCCTTCCCCTCCTTTGCCCCCTCCATTCACTCAGACTCCTCTTTCCTGTTGTTTATTGATATATATTGAATCCATTGGTCTTTTCCTTTTCTGTGGCAGTGTTGTTTTGCTGGGTGACTGTGTTTCTGGGACATGGCATACCATACTTGTAGGTTTGCAGTCTTAGCTTTGCATTGGGCAGCCAGTCCATGCTCATTTGAGTTTATCAATGTCTTTTTGTTGCTGGCTGCTCTCTCCTATCTGTTCTCCTTGCTAATCCCCTACCTCTTTGCCCCATTGCTCTGCTCTCTGATTTAGGAGGTCTTTCCCCCAGTCATTGTCAGTAAAGTGGTTTCTCAATGTGGGCAGGCATCCACTGATGGACTTTGTAGATCATCTCTTCTCCCTCAATTTGCAGATTTGTTGTGAAGCTGATGTCCCTACTCTGCAGCCCTCCTCTCCCAAGGCATGGGAAAGGCACCTTGCTTTCTTGGGTGGCACATTTTGAAATGGGGTCTTGTTTCATCTACTCCTGGTGAGGCCGTAGGTGTGATTCTGTGACAGGTCTTTACCATGGTCATTTCTCCAGTGTAGTATGCATTGTCTTTCTTAATGCTCCTTCTTTGCTTCCCACCCAGATATGTGGGCAGGATCTTTATCTGGTCCCTCACCCATTCTGTGTCACTATTTGCAATGTTTGTGCTCTTTTTATTCCTCCTGAGGACTAAGTGACTGAGAGTGAAACAAAAAGGGCATCCTGACCCTCACCACCCCTTGCCTGCACACTGGCACCTTCCAGTATGGGAGTGTGGCCCAGTTGGCCGTTCATATGCAGTCACAACTCCCCAGAAATGGAAGTGTAGACTGCCAGAGTCCCCTGGTGGTGGCTAGAAGAGAGTTCCCTACCCTCTTCCCCACATTCTCACTCACCCATGAGGCAGCCATGCCCTAATATCCTTGCCACCTCTGTCTTTTGCTGGCTAAGGGGCTTTGGCAGTGCCAATCCCAGGGTGGGCCAGCAGCTGCCACTGAGTGCAGCAGTGGCTGGTGGGAGGAGTCAATATCATATAATGCTCAGATTTACTTCTGTTAATATGGTGTGGTACACTTACTTCTTTATGTATATTAAAACATCCTTGCCATTGTGGTATATGTACATGATGGAATACTATGCATGAATCAAGGAGGACAAACACATCATTTGCAGCAACATGGATGAAGCTAAAAGGACTCTTATTAGCAGAGATAAGCTAGAAAGAAAAAGAGAAATATAGGATGGTCTCAATTATATGAAGGATACAGAAAAGAACAAACAAATGAATAATAAAAATTAGAAACAACCAACAGAACTAAACGATAGAGCTATAGAGGAGAAGGGGGAAGATAATGGGGGAGATAGAGGGCACAAAAGAATATGATGGCTAACAGTTGTGAAGGAAATGGGAAAACCCAGGGTACACAATAATGTTATATATATATACACAAAAAGAAAAAAAATCTTTGCACCCTGTAATGTTCCCACTTGGGCACGATATATAATCCTTGTGATATACTATTGAATTTAATTAACTAACATTTTTGAAAAATTGAAAAAAATTGTATCAATGTTCTTTAAAATATTGGTCTATAATTCTCTTCATTGTGCTATTGTTATTATTCTCAGTATTAAGATAATGTTGGCCTCATTTAAGAAATGATAATGTTGGCCTCATTTAAGATAATGTTGGCCTCTATTTAAGAAAAGTTCTATTTTTACAAAAAATTGAATAAAGCAAGCTTTAGTTCTTTTAAAGTCTGATAAAATGATTTAGAAGTCATCTGGTTGTGGGCTTTTTGGTTTATCAGATTCTTTTATTTACTGTTTCAGTTCCCATGTTTGTGATTGGTATATTCAGTTTATCTGTTTCTTCCTGGGTTAGTCCTGATTATGTTATTAGAGAAATGAATACATTTCTCCAGGGTTATCAAACTTATTGGCATATAGTTGTTTATAATAATGTCTCTTGCATTTCTGTGCTATCTCCTCTTTCATTTGTGATTCTGTTGATTAAAGATTTCTCATTTTTAAAATTTTTCTTACTAACCTCCATGGGGTTATTTATTTTGTTTTGGTTTATTGTTTTAAAGAATTAACATTGGATTTGTTCATTTGTTTTCTTTTTTCGATAGTCTGGTTATTTCTTTCTGCTAACTTTAGATATAATTTGGTCCTCATTTTCAAGTTGCTTAGCATGTGATTAGATTTTTTATTTAGATTTCTCTTTTTAATATAGGCCTGTATTATTTTAATATAGGCCTGTATTATAGGCCTATATTTCCCCCCTTTAAGATGTTATCTTGTATCTCATAGATTCTGATAGATAGCATCATCATTTTCATTTGTCTCAGCTAGTTTTTAATTGTTGCTCTTGCTTCCTCTTTTATTCACTGCAATTAAGGAACATGTTACTTTATCTCCACAGATTCATAGATTTGTCTACTAGTTTCTTATAGTTGATGTCAAATTTTATATTGTGGCAATATAAGGTACACAGTATAATTTTAACCTTTGTGGTTTTATTAACTATTTACTTATATCCCAAGATATGATCTATTATTAAAGTTGTTCCACGTGTACTTGAAAAAATGTGTATGCAGCAGTTTTGGGGTTATGTGGTCTATATTTCTGCTAGAGATATTTGGTATATCTCCTCATTTAAAGTTGTTGTTTTCTTATTTATACTTTGTCTTCCTGTTGTTCTGTCTACTCTTGTTAGGTGGTATTAAAATTCCCTAATATCATTGTTATTGTTTATGTTTTATCTATCTTAGTGATCCATATTTTAGTGCACATATATTTTGTTATTATAATACTAGAAATTTAATCATAATATTGTAGTCTTTCTTTTATTTTAATTTTTATTAACTGGAAGTCTGATTTATTTTATCATTTATAAGTATAGCTGTTGCTGATTTTTTTTCTTTTTGGTTGCCATTTGCTTTCATAGCTATCTTCCAATCATTAATTCTACGTCTATGTTCATCTTTGTTGGTAAGGGAAATTTCTAAAAAGCAGTGGAAATCTGGGCTTTGTTTTGAAATCCATTCAGTTCTGCATCTTTTGACTTATGATTTCAAACCATTTACATGTGAGGTTATTTTGAGATATATGTTCTTATTGCTGTTTTCAGTTTGTTGTTCTCTTTAATTTGTTTGAGGACTTCTTCAAGCTTTAGAAGGTTGTCCATATGGCAGTTGACTCTTTCAGCTTTTATAAATTGTACTAACCTGGTATCATTGCAAATACAGTTTGTTTGTTTTTTTTAAATTTATTTACATATAAATTTCACATCTTTGCAATCCCAGGGATTTACCCCCCCACCCTCCCCTCCCATCCCCCCCTTTCCCTCCTGCCCATTGTTGTGTGCTTCAGTTTG
>PVHY01028152.1:0-15499 GCA_004024945.1 Uropsilus gracilis | reverse complement strand
GGCTGTATGTGTGCAAGGCGGATGGCATCTGGCAGAGGCTGGCGGTAGATGGTCTCCATAACTCATAATACACCGGAAACTGTAACCACTAGATCCTTTCCAACGTCTGCCTGTGAAGAAATCATCTGACTTTATTTGCACCTCAGGTTCCACAGCGGCAAAGCACAGGGACCACTCCCCAACCAGGCCGCATGGAGGTGAGGGGCTAAGCAGTCCCTCGGAGAGCACATCCTACAGGGAGGGCTCGGAGCCCCGCAGGTCCTACTCAAGACTCTTTGCTTCAGTGAGGACGGACTCGAGGGTGAAACAGCACTGCAGACCGCTTAGCAGACAACTTCAGACA
This sequence comes from Uropsilus gracilis, assembly GCA_004024945.1. Taxonomy (NCBI): domain Eukaryota; kingdom Metazoa; phylum Chordata; class Mammalia; order Eulipotyphla; family Talpidae; genus Uropsilus; species Uropsilus gracilis. The sequence goes on along the minus strand of PVHY01028152.1, from coordinate 15,156 downwards.
TTCAGACAGAGTCCAAGTGTGAGGGACTTGGCCTACTTCCCCACAGACGGGCTGACAGCTCCACCAGGCTCACCGACGGCCACTGACTTCCCCAATTCACCTTTTCCGATTCCGCCTTGAAGCTGGATTTATCCCACTCGCATCTAAAGCTGTGAGGTTAGTCCTCGCTCATTGAATTGCGTCTCCTGGGTCAAACCACAAGCAAGTATCCATCCTGAATGGATATGGCACTTTCTGCTCCAGGTGCAAACCCCTCTCTGGACCTTGGCAGGGGAGGCAGAGGGGCTTAGTGAGGGTCTGGGGGCTATACTGAGCAAAGACAAGACTGAGAGCAAGAGTTCCAGTATCCGTTTTCTGCAAATCCAAAGAATGAGCTTTTTAAACACATCCGTTTCCTTCAGCAAATCTGCCTCCGCGGGATCAGAGCCACCTGCACACACCTGTGCGCACAGCTGGGAGGCTGAGCGTGTGAGCCCCTCTTCTCTTCAGGGAGTGGCCCCAACTGATAACCTGCCAGCACCCTTCTGAACTGTTAAAGGGACTGCACGTCTCACGCTGAGCAGAGACTCATTAACAACATGCAAAGCTGTCCAGTGGCGATTTCAACGGTTTTATTAAGATGAGAAAGGGTTAAGAGTGTAAAAAGGCACGAAAAGCAAATAACAACAAACCACTCAAATCAGTACTTATCAGCCACCCTTGGGGTGGCTGGGGTGGCACTCTCCCTCAGCCTGTCTCATCCGCTTGTTCACACACGGATTCCTTGTGATGAAGGGAAGTGAAAGTGCTGTGGAGCTCATTGATCTGACCTATTTTTTAGCTGCAATACAGAAAAGTTCGAACTCTCTTGCTCAGGAATCATTCGCCTCCCGCCAGGTCACAGCTGACAAAGCATGACTCATCAGTCCTAAAGAGCCAGCGCCTGAGTTCAACTCCAGACTTTCACCTTAAACTCCGGTCACCTGGCACAGGCATGGTCTCTGGTCCCGTATGGCAATTCGAAACCCCAAGCTCAGTATTGGGGCGCTTTCCTGCCCAGAGTCCTGGGGACCATCTAGAACTCCGTTGCACCATCTCCCCCACAGCAAAGACTCTCCAAAGATCCAGGTCTGTGTGTATGCAGCACCAACGTGTTCAGCACAGTTCCCGAATGCCCCAGCATCCTGGGTCCTCGAGAACTCACAGCCAAGAAAAACAAGACATGTGGAATTATCCAGTCATGGGAATATTTTTAAAAAGAGGAATTATCAATTCAAATGAGTCTCGACTCTTTTAAAAAGTCCCTCTGGGAGGCAACATGCTCTTTCCACGGTGCCACTCAGACCAGACCATCTTTGGGCTTCCTCTGGATTCGCCTCGAGAGCCTCCAGCCTATTCTTCCGAAGCTCCAGAGGGTGCCAAATCTTCACCGAGAGCAAGTTTGATTTTTGGAATCGGCCAACAGCCAGAGCCAAGTTCAGTGAAGATGTGTGGTTAAATCAGGTGGCGCTCCTGGCTCAAGACTGGTATGTGCTTACAGAGAAATGCGATGGCTTTTCTCATGATTTGAAATGTTTCCAAAGGGAATTTCGGATGTATGATGAGTGAGGCAATGCACGGAAGTACATCGGTGTGTACGGAAAGCACTGACAGGCATTTCTCTTTCCCTTAAGCAGCGTCTCTGAAGGGAAGCACTCATGTGGATGTGTGTGAGTGTGGTCTGTCTCACCACGCACGGGCTCCTCAGATACTGCACTTGCTGCATCATGGTGGGACTTGGGGGACTGTCACTGAATTAAGAGAGGCCGCACGGCATGCTGGAGAGTGCACGTCTTCAGGAGAGGGCAGGGACCAGCCTTCTGGTCGCCAGCTGGAAGGTAAGCCTTCTGGTCAAGATGCCAAACACCGTGCCCAGGCACCAAGCACACTCATCTGCACAGGCTCTTTGCCTGGTAGTCTCAGACACAGCAGGCAGGACAAGGCAGGGTAGGGCCGGGAGGCAAGCAAGCACCCCAAGAATCTGCTCAGCCTTTCTCTGGACACTCTGGCCTTCTCTCATTTCCTTTCTCATGCTGGTGCTTGGCCTCATGCTCTCGCACCCCTTTAGACCCTCTCCCAGGCCCAGGGGAGCCCACTCATGTGCATACCCTCTGGGCCGCACCATCATGGGGAAGACACATGCCCTGGTTCTGCAGGCTAATGGAAGAGAAAGGCTGATTCACCCTATAGGGACCCACATGTGTGAGAGCCTGGAGTTGGCCCCCTTGGCCTGTTTGACTTCAGGGGTCACAAGGTTTTGGACTCTGTGAAATGGGTTGATTTACTAAGCTGCGGGGTTGTCATGAAGAGTCGAGATGATGGACACAGTATCAATGCAGTGCTCGTAAGTCACGGCTATTATTTACTTATTTTTTTGGAGACCAGGTCTTGCTATTTTTGCCTGTGGAACCGCAGGCTCCCGTTGCCCAGTGTACCATGGACTCAAGTGATCCCCAGCCTCAGCTTCCCACATAGATGGGATTACAGGCGCACACCACCATGCCCAGCTATTTTTTTGGAACTAGGTCTCTCTATGTGCCCCCGGCGGGACTCGAGCCACGATCCCTGGTTCTGGCTGTGGCTTCCTAGGCTGCTGCTTACAAACATGTGCCACCGTGCCCAGACAGTCACGGCTATTACTGACAGTAAAATCAGACCAGGCAAAAGATTTGCTTTACATAGTTTCAGAACAGACGTCTGGGTGGTGAGTGGCCCATGCACAGACCTGACAGACACAACTGATGAATGTGGGCCTACTGATGGAAGCATTCTGTTCATTCTGCTCCCTCGCCAGTATCTGTGAACCTCACAACACATGTCCTGCATGGTGGTCCTGGCACGCTGACCTCCCACCACTGTCTGAACATAACCTACCTTGCCAGGTCCCCGCACCTTCGAAAATCTTATCCCCCTAGAATGCCCTTCCTGCCCTCCGATCTGGCAAAACCGCAGCACCTCCCAGGATGCAGGTGGGGGCTCTCACTGCCAGGTCCCCACAGAATCATGGCTCTGCGCTCTGTGCTAGCAGCGTCGCCACCTCAGAATGCTCCGGTCTACAAATCCTGATTTCTCCTTCCATGTCTGCTTCCCCCTCTGGGTTTGGGCACACAGTGCAGCTGGCACATGGTTGAGCACCTGGGCACACACTAGGTACCCAGGAGCTGTCTGGCAAATGCTTTGGAAATACTTTGCAGACAAGAGTCAGAGGCCAGGCAGGTGGCTGCCCTTGGTGAACAGTCCCCACAGTCACAGCCATTTTTCTTAAGTTCTGGGCAGAGAGAACTTCCACAGAACGAGAACGGCTTGAGAAGCTGCACCATGGAGGCCACAGACCCCAGCATACTCCGCGGCTGCGTTGAAGCCTGGGCCGCCTTTGGCAAGTCAGCATGCCCGCAGGGTGAACCCACTGCCGGAATCGGTGCGGGTGACTAACCGGCCCCGGCAGCTTGCACGCTCTCCCAGTACCACCCGGCGCACAGGGCGGAAGGACTTCCGTGAGGCAGCAACTCCACCAGAGCAGCAGGAAACCCCAAGGCTCCCCGTGTGGGTAGGGTGCTGGCTCCACGCCACCCAGCTTCAGATTGCGGCTCCCAGGAAGAGCTCTGATCAGCCTGCCCATTCTAAGTTCTAGGTCTACCTAGTCAGTGAGCAGCGCTCCTCAGCCGCAAGGATGTCCCGGGGCATTCAGGAATGTGGTGGGGCCTGTGCTGGTTTCAGCGAGTCTTAACCTGTGCAACTGAAAAGAAGTTCATGACCAGCCAGTTCTACGCAAGATGGGGGTAGGGAGAGGGGCAGCTGGCAGCCCTGATCTACTGCTGACGCTGGTGAGTCTGCCTGTTGCTGTGGCTTTCTAGACCCTTGGCAAGGCTCAGGCTCCCTGGTGTGCCAGACGGAAAGGCGATCTGGAGCCACGGCCCAGGCCTGAGGACCCAGCACCCTGACAGCCAGTGCTGCCGGCAGACACCAGCAAAGCCAAGGGCGGGCATGCTAAGCAAAGAGGGCGCAGAAACTGCGAAGCAGCCCACAGAGTACTGGGAATGGAGACTGAGGCCGCAGCGCCGGGTCTAGCTGGCGCGCTCTGGAGAGCGAGTCACTCATTTCACAAATATTCTTTAAAGATGTTGAAACGTTTATGGATTTGAAAAACCATGTAACTTTGGAGGTGCAGCTTCCCCTCTGTGTGCACAAGCCTCACCTCACAGGGCCGCCAGTGTGCTAGTGCCCTTTCATGTCAGGCTGACGCCCTCTCCCCGCCCTCCCCCGCCCTTCTGGGAACTACTGTATTTTTCACAAAGCCTAAGAGTTGTTTTCCACAAACATTTATTGAACCAGGAACCACTCCATGTATGCAGACTACACATAAGAACAGACTCGTGGCCCTCGGACTTAGGCTTTAGTAGGGAGACAGACCCGCCAAAGAGGTGCGCAGAAACACAGCTACGCCTTGAGGAGGCACACGCTTCGACAGTGGCTGGGCAAAGGGAGCAGTGATCTGCTTGGGGAGGCCCACCAGCATGCTCGGGGTGAGCGCAAGGCTCAAGGTTGCATAGGAATCAACTAGGTTAGGAGGAGTAGAGGGCAACAGGCCTGGCAGAGAAGGGCATATGCCACGATCCTAGGGCCGCGGAGCCATGTTGAGTTGGCTCTGGATTAAAGGCAGGACCAGCAGCAGGGGGACCCGAGGCCTCCACACAAGGCACTTTCTTGCTGCATGTCACATGCCCTCCCTGCTTGGAACGAGGCTACAGAACAATGTGCAAAACTCCCCACACCTGGGGGGCTTGATGAAGCCAGCACCAGCTGGAAAAGCGTACTTGCCAACATCGCCCATGGCAGCGGTCATCCCTGAAAGTGCTCCACTGAGGCAGGAAAGGGCAACAGAGCTGTCCATGGCTCAGGTTCTGCCTTCAAGCGCTAGCAGGGAGGAGCTGGGAAGCAGGCTGATGACTGCTATGAGACTTTAGAGACCTAACGATTCACTGTCATTTTCACATAGTAATTTTTTTTGGAGAAAAGGAAGCTGAGGACAAAAATGGCTAAGGATGTTGCTTGAGCAACGCCATCAGCCAGTCAGAGCACTCGAGGAAGTGTCTTGGTGGCTTGGGAATTCTCTGTCGCCTCGCAAAACAGTCCCACGGAGCTATTTGTCAGGTACTCTGGCTCCCTGTCTTAAGGGCTTATACTCATTGTACAGATAAAACAGGTAGGTGGGTGGCCAGTGGACAGCACAGTAATTGAGCTCCAGCTTTATCACCCCCACCAAAACTGGGGAAATCCTGCAGAGCATGCCTAAGCCCCAGGAGCAGCAGAGAAAGGCGCTGCTTCGGTGAGTTCTCCCTCAGCTACCCCAGCAATCTCCTGTACGTGGAGCACCTTCAAGGCAATTCCAGTAACGAGCACGCAGAGATTGGGACGCTGGCACTCTACAGTACGAACCTGGTAGACCTCAGAGAAGAGTAAGAACATCTAGGATGTCACAATGGGTTGTAGCTTAAAAATGTCACCGTTCTTGACAAGGACTGGATTCCAGCACACATACTCTCTCTCCCAACACTTCCTTTTACCCCCTCACAAGCAGTCTGGACAATGGTTTCCACCCGACTCCCACAGTTCAGAGCTGTGTATCTATCTGCAAGCTGTTCTCCACTCCCACTCTGGGGTCTCTCAGCATCTCAAGCCCCTAGACTAGGACTTAGCATCCAAAAGGCTACCGGACCGACAGATTCCGGAAACCCACTGGCCTCTTAGGGCAGTGGACTTTAGAGAGAAATTAGAACAGCCCCTTGTTCAGACGAGCGGGTCCACATGGCTTCATCGCCAATTCAGGTGCTTCTGGCTCAGTTCAGCTCCACCAACATTTTTAAATGCCTACTAAGTGTCAGGCACCGTGGGAGGTGCCAGGGAGAGTGAGCTGGGCAGAATGGGATCTTGGCTTCAGAGCCTGTGGGAGGGAGCAGAGTCGGGGAACTGAGGCAAGCGCAGGGACAGATGCTCAAAGCCTCAGCCTGGCCACCGTGCCCTGAGCAGTCCCCATCTGGGAACCGGGACAGCAAGAGCTACTGCCTGCCTGCACACTCGGAGGGAAGACAGGCGAGGAAGCGCACAGGGAGAGCTGTCAGGCTCCCGCTCAGGGGCATTATGTAAGGCACCGCCAGAGTCTGACACCCACTCCGAGGATTCCAGTGTTTTTCAGATATCGGTTCGACAAAGAGGCCAACAAGCGAGGGACGGGCACGCATCCAAGGGAAACCTCAGGGGCTGGGAGGAACTGGAGGAAGCAGCTGGCACGGGGGCAGGAGCGCTGGGTCAAGTGAGATGGTCCCGGTGCGGGGAAGGGAGGGTAGACCGGCGGGTGGGAGAAGCTGGAAGCCTGAGGGGGAAGTTGGGACGGCCTCCGGCAGAGGCCCGGGGGCAGGACAGGGGCGGCGCGGGGCTCGGCCGAGATTTTCGAGATGGGGGCGGAAGGCGGCCGACCGGCGCCGGGCGGCCGGGCTGGCCGGGGAGGCGCAGGCGCCCGTAGAGAGGCTCGGGCGGAGGCCCGGGGCCGCAGCATCACGCCAGCCGCGCTTCCCCGGAGCCCGGGCCCGCGGCGCCTCACCTCGGGTTGAAGTCCTGGAAGAGGCCCCTCAGGTTCATGGCGGAGAACTTGGCCGCGGAGTCCTCCTCCGCCCCCTCCCCGCGCGCCGCGCAACCTGCGCGTTACAGCGGCTTCATGGTGCCAGCGCCCGCCGCGTCCCCGCCGCCGCCGGAGAAACGCGAGCCACCGCCTCCCGCCCCTCCCTCTGGGCTTCCGTAGGGAGGTCGCGCATGCGCCCCGAGCCCCGGTGTAGCCACGCCTGCCCGGGGAGCCACGCCTCCCGGCGCGAGCCACGCCCCGAGACCCCGTTCTCTGCGTGGCGGGGGTAGGGGGGCGGGCAGGGGCCCGGGAGCTCGGCTGACCGAGGGGCCTGTGGGAGGGAGCCTGCCACCCAAGGGGTCTCGCGCTGAGGTCTTCGCAGACACCTGTCACCTGGACTCGCTGCCTCTTGCAGATTTCCCCGAGGACTACCTTGAGCCTCTGGGTTGTTGGCCACGGGTAGCACGTGACATTTTGGAGATCTCACCCCAGGCTTCACCTGCAAGATCTGTCGGTGACTCCAAAGTGTGTATCTCGACGTCCCTCCCAAGTCCCAGGACATCACGTGAAGATACACTGTTACCTCAAGCTCGGCTCACCTGCCCCAAATCTTCTCCCTGGGCCGCCCCTGTCCTTTTGGCAGCAGACCTTTTAGGGGGAGTGTGCTCAGCTTGGAAGCCTGGGGCCATCCTCACTTTGCTAAGCCAGACTCCTTGGCTTCTGCTGGACTTTGCGATTGCCTCATCCTGGCTCCTTCCCAGACGTCAGGCCAGTGTGCTGGTGACCGCCCAGGTCATCTTCCTTAGAGGATGAGTCAGTATCTTTGGGTCTCCTCTGCAAAATGGAGAGGACAAGCACACGCCCTAAACTCTTGGGGAGGACTCAGTAAGCTGGTGAGCATGACCCCCTGACTGGCACCCCAGAGCTCAAAGACTGCTGTTGCTCCTGTGCTCTTCAGCTCCCTCTCCAGGACTCCATTTCCTTTGCTACTGAAGAGCATGGCAAACCCACACCCGGTGACCCGGTCTGCCTCGCTCATTTCCGGCTGCTTTAAGTTCTCCATGAGCACATCAATACCTCAGACATTACTCCAGCATCATTGCGGATAATACTCATACTTTGTTTTAATAGCTGAGTTTCACCAATGGCACTTTTATGAGAGTTAACCCTGGGGGAGCTTGACAACATCGCCAGCCTGTCAGACTCTGCCCTGATGCATCACCTTTCTTCTGGGAACCTAAAAACATTTCCCAAGTGGTAATTAGGCTTTCCAAACTCACTGGGGGATGGCTGTCATTAAATGGGTTGGTTTGCAGGGTGAGTAACCCAAACCAAGCTTGTCAGCTGCTCAAGTGGTAGGCCCCTGCTCCAGACCTTTGGCTTCAACTCTCCTGCCCATCCTTTAGGTGGAGTCGAGTCTCTAACCCTAAGGAGATGCTGCCCAGCATTTAGTACAGCAGAGGAACTGAGGCTTGGAGAAGCATGTATAACCTGCCCTAAGTCACCCAACTAGTAAGGGTGTGGGAGCAAAGATGCAACTCTGGGGTCTGGTTGAAGTTTGCAAAAAAAAAAAAAAAAAGAGGTGCTGTGCTGTGCACCATTTGCAAACCAGAGAAATCACTGCAAACAAGATGAGGAAAACCACTCGTGTTAATCTGCCTCCAGCAAACCGAGGGGCTGAATTATTGCGTTGACCTTCTGAGATTGCAATGGCACCGCTGGCTTCCCTAAATCAGAGATAGTGACCACCTGCCTATACTCCCCATTCCTCAATTACGTTAGGCTTTAAAATGTGAATTGCCTCTCAGGTTTGTGTTTGTCTTCTTTGACATTCACCAGCCCCTCACCTCGTCTCTATAAATACCCCTTTCTTGTTTAATAAATTTGCCTTTTGGTCCATAACCCCCATTGGGTCCCCAGTCTTGGCTGAGTAATGTCTCTCGTGATTCTTCTCTCGTGCCTTGCGTCTGGCCGCCAACATTGCCCCCTGACTGGTCAGCAGCATCTTGACCTGCTCCGTTTCCGACCTGGGCCGGTTCACCCCTCCTTAGGCAACCTGGTGGTCCCCCGCTCCCGGGAGGTCACCATATTGATGCGGAAGATCGGCGTAGCGCACTGCAGCCCAGAACTCCTGGACTCAAGCGATCCTCCTGCCTCAGCCTCCCGAGTAGCTGGGACTACGGGCGTGCGCCACCACGCCCCGCGTCAGCAGCATCTTAATTCCTGGCAGCCTCACCCGAAATAGGCAGTGAGATTGTCAGTAAAGACATTCGAACAGCAAGCACAGCTGCTCTCGTAAGAACTTCACAGAGACCCAGCAGCACTTGGTGATAGGCACTACCTTGGTGAAACCCCAGCAAGATCCAGGGCTGAGCACTTGCTCCCCAGGCCCACAGTCCCCCCAGAGATGAGCAAGCTATGGGGCTGTCTAGCCCAGGGAACAGGACTCTAATAAGCCAGAAGGCAACATGTTCTTTTTCTCTGCCAAGCTATGCTAAGGGGCCAAGAGGAGTGTGTGGGCCTGTCCAAGAGGGCAAATGGGAAGAACTGCACTTTCCATGGACCTCACAAACCCCAGTCCTGGAGCGGACATACCTGGATGACCTCATCTTCACTGTGGGCCCTGCTCTGGCCCCACTGGTGCCCGAAGGGAAATTAGAGTCAGAGTCTCGCCCTCGAACAAGTGTAGAAGGCCCTGCTGCCAATTACTTGCCTGACTCAGCTCCCTCCTTCAGTGCCCAACCCGAGAAGAGGCCCAATGCTCTACCCGCCTGGGTAGACAGACTTGTGAGTGACCCGGACATGGGGAAGGTCCCTGAGTCATCCCCAGGGTGGTACCTTCATCACTTCCTCTAGCAAACTCAGGGCCATCGCACTAAAGGCTCTCAACATCTTCATACGTGGGCACAAAGTGGCCCTGCGTAGACAGTCTGCGCGCCAAATAAGCCAGCAGGCACGCCCACGTGGCTTTGGTGCAGACACATTCCAGTGCTCCAGCAGCATCGGTGCATGCCTGCACCATGGCCATCAAGGCTGCCTTGGATTTGTGCCACCTTTCTGAGAAGTTGGTGGCTTTTTCAATTCCATGTTCACTTCGCCTGTGGCTTACTGGGGTAGAGGGCAGGCTTCTGAGCAGGCAGGGCCCTGATGCATTCGGACACCTGGTGACAGAAGCTGCATTTGGAGAAGCTTCAGCCCAGCTCTGCACATCACCAGGTGCCTCCCGATGGAGCGCAGTAGCAGAGAGAGCTTGGCTAAGAGGACCTAAAGTGTTTCCCCAGGTGTTGGGTAACTGGCCCATCCTTGCCGCCAGTTGTCCAGGCAACATCAGGCTCAGCCATCTGCACAGGTTCCCTGTTGGTTCTAGCAGTTACACAGACACACCAGGTGGGCAGGGCAGGGCCAGGGATGGGCTCAGGGGGGCTGGGAGGCAGGCACCCCCAGGCCCCAGGAAATCTCACTCTTTCTCTGGGCTCTTGTGTTCTCTTGTTCTCTGCGCTGTCTCCTGTGCTCCCCAACGAGTTCTCTGTTGTGCTCTCTGCACCCCTCTAGCCCCCTCTCCTAGACCCAAGTGAGCCCACTCACGCATGCGCACATTCACTGGGCTGCACCGTCATGGGGACGGAGCAATCCACAGGTGCTGGTTATGCAGGCTAATGGAGAAGTCCAGCCAACTCTCTAATGCTACACCAGCGCTCCGGTGGAGGGAGGAACAGGTCGAATGCAGTCCTGGGTAAGCCTGGGGAGCCTACCACAGGGTTCCTGGGGGTCAGCTTGGCAAATTCTTCAGCCTCGAAGCATGAAGTACCAGCTTCAGGGCTGACCCTATGTCCACCTGAAATTCCCCATCCAAAGTTCCAAAAGTCCACACCCCAAATGCCATCAGTCAGGGAGGCACTAGTCTCCTGTGCTTAGTTCTTGCAAAATGCAACCCCCCTTCCTAAGAATCCCTTTCCCCGGTAACTTCATTGTGATTTGTGCAGAGGTGCCAGCTCTCTGTTCCTCAGCTCTCTGAGGTGACTGGCGTGCAAACGAGGGTTCAATAGAACACAGGCCGGATTTGGGGCCTTGAGGGACTCAGGGAGCAGATGGGGGGCATGGCAGGGACCATGGAGGTCTTCCTCCAGAGTCCAGAAGTTACTCCTTCCAGGGAAACTCCCTTGAAACTTGCCAAGTACAACTGCTGAGAGATGAGAGCAGGCAGTCCCCAAGCCTGCAGCTCTCTCGTCACTGAGGGCAGGCAGCCCTTAGCCCCTGGCTCCCGTCACTGAGGGGGGCTCTGGCAGCCAGCCTGCCAGCAGCCTCCTGGAGCAAGCTCCCCACTGACTGGAGCAGGGGCTGTCTTCTGGTGGAAGGCAGAGAAGGGAGCTGGGGCTGGGCCTACCCTTGACCTCTCTTGCCACTAGGGCAGGCTCCTGCCTCTACCTCCTCCAAGGAAGATGTGCCTGCGAAGCACAGACCCAGTTCACACGGATGGGCCTGCGGGGAAGACAGGAAAGATCACCTGGGCCAAGGCACCAGCCCGCTGCAGACAGAATTCCCTCTCCCTGGCCTGGCCTGCTCTGGATGCTGAGTTTCACTCACTGGTCACCTTTTGCCCCATGCCTTCTCCAAACACAGCTTTTCCAGGTGGGCCAGACTGCAGCCCTCACTCTGTTGTGGGGGGAGGGAGGGGACAGAATTTTCTACTAAAAATCTTTTTGCCAGCTTTTTCTAAACCAGAGAAAAACTTCTAACTTTTTATCTGCTACAAAACAGGCAAAAACCCTTATCAACTCTTAAGCTTCCACACACTAGCTATCTTTGTCATTCAGCTACCTGTTGCTTATCCGCCTCAAGAGCCTCTCCCAAACTGAAGGGGAAAAAAAAAAACCTTAAACCTGGATTCTTAGCTGCCCACAGACTTATTATGTAATTTCTAAGCCAGACTAAGCTCTTAAAGTAATCAAACTATTTATTCCTAAGTAAGCAAGAAAGAAAGTGATTGCCTAAACATGTACTACAAGATAAGCATATAAAAACCTCGGTTACCACATTACATGTGCTACAAGATAAATATAAAAAAAAAAAAACAGCCCCACCACGATGTCCAAAAACTGCCCTTTTGGTCTCTGGTCACCTCACCACATGTCCAATCAGTCTGGGTTCAATAACACCTATTGCAAAAGCAGGGCATTTCTTTTTAACTCCTCAGGTACGTGTTCTGGCTTCCTCCAAACATGTGGTCGAAGATGTGGTATTCTTTTCTTTCAGCATCCCCTCAAAATTCAGGCAGTAGAAAAACTCCAAGATACAGGACTCAACATTTGGTCCAATTTCTCAGGCCTTGTTCAGGGCCTCTCCAAAAGCATCTGAGTCAAACTAGATTAAAAAAAAAAACAAAAACAAAACTCCAACATGAAGTTCAAATCTCCAAATTCTTTAGAATCCTTCAGCACACATACCATCAGCTTATGCAGGCTAAGGCCATCAGTTCACCAGCCCAAGGACACAGGCCCCAGGCCACCTCAGCCTTATGGCTGAGCCTCTGTTCTCCTCCAAAAATGGCTGAATCCTCTCTTCCTCTATGCTCTTTTTATATCTTTCCTTCTTGTTTCCCACTCCTTTTTTGGAGGGAGTCTTGTCAATCATCTCCAGTCACAATAGCCTTGTTTTCCTTCCTCTTCCCCGTCTATCCTTCTGAAAGAAAACTATGAATTCTAATTTTGAAATTGACAATTCTAAAGCAACAGAGAAGTAACTCTTTTTTCCTAGCTATGACTGCTACATCAGCTATGTTAATGGCAGGTACCCTCCAACAACTCCTCCATGGCTCTTACCTGCCCCATCCCTCCAAGAGCCTGCTCTGGGAGGCTCTGGGCACACGCAGACGTGAATGAGCGAAATACAATGTTGTGTGGGGTGAGCAGGGGTACGTGAGAGCCCTGGTATTTAATGTGCAGGACCCCAGCAGGGAAGAGAACTGCAGGCAGAGGGAACACCACTTGCAAGGGAGCAGAAGTCAGTGAGCAGAGGCATCAAGCCTCTCCCAGAAGTGTCCTGAGCATGCACACTCGGGCATCTCTAAAACTGCCTTCTTTAAGGCAGGTCCTCAAGGCTGGGTCCTGAGGGCTCATCCTCACAAAATTGTTTTCCCCAGGCTGCCCCTGGGCCGGAACCAAACTCACACTGTCCTCGTGTACCAGACTGTGAGTGAACGCGCACATGATGGGGAAGGCAAATGCCACCTCAGGAGCTGCTTTGCTACTGGCGGGCGAGTGCCTGGCTTCCTCAGATTCCGTCTATCTGGGAGCCTGTGACCTCCTAAAATGACTGTTTCCTGCAGGAGCACAGACCAGCATGCTCCTCCCTGCCACGGCTCGTGGCAGTAGGAGGAGGCAGGCACGACAGGCCTCTGCACCCTGGACACATTCAGGGGGCCTGTGACTTTCTCTCCATCTCCCTGCCTCCCTGCCTCCTAGAGGCCTAAGTTTTCTTGTTCTCTCCCTTCGACTATCTTTTGGCTTTGCTTCACCTTCTTTTTCGAGTTTTCTTAGGTGTGATGGGAGAGATTTTATTTGGGGGATGTCTTGCTTCTAAGTGTAGGCCTGTAGGAATCAACATCCCTCTTAATATACAACATCCCTCTTAATATACAACATCCCTCTTAATAGTATCCCAGAGGTTTTGATAGGACCAGGGTTGAGATGCAGGCAAGCCCTCCAGTAACCTTCACATTCTGTCTCTGGGCTCGCTCTCTGGTGATCTCTTGTGCTCTCACATCTGATGTGTACTCTTGTGCCCTCTGTTCCACTTTAGCTCTCCTAGGCCCAGGTCTGCACACTTAGCACATGCTCACTGGGCCGCATAATCATGGGGAACCCTCAGTACCCCAGGTGCTGATTATGCAGGCCTATGGGGGGGGGCAGAGTCTGACTAACTCACCCTCCAGGACACCAGAGAGCTAGATGGCTCTGCGGGGGCTGACTGATCATCTGTCCGCCTCTCTGCCTCCGGCTCCTGAAGCAAATCTCCCAGGCATGTGAGCGAGGACACATGTTGCAGAAAACGCTTGAGCAACGCAGGGAATTGTTTGGGGATTACTCACAGTCCTGGAGGCTGGTCATGAGCACACAAGGCCAGGATTAGCCTTTACCTGCTACCAGGAGACTGGGCCAGCGGCTCTGTCGCCTCCGCCAGCTGCACCCGACCCTCCGCTCTCCTGAGGCTGTTGTGGCCGGGGCGTGCAGGGAGGAACCCTGCGGGGGAAGTGGAGCACCGGGCTGTGCGGTGTGAGCAGGACACGGGAAGGGCCAGGCCCAAGCCCTGCACACCCAGGACGGCGGGCAGGCGGCAGGGCCACGGGCTCGGGGCTCTGCTTGGGCCCCTGCAAGGCCACGGCGCGTCCCTCCAGGACCACGGCCTACCCAGGCCACCCCCCAGGGCCAGGATGGAGGCTGGGGCTCAGGCTCCTTGGCTGGGGGCAGGGGGACAAGACCTTCCTGCACTGAGCAGCAGCCTGGGGCTCAGGCTCCACCCCTCCCCAGAGCCCAGGGCTTGCCAAGGAGACTCCGCCTCTCCCAAGGAAGGGGTCAAGGAGCGCTGGGTGCCCACAGCTGTCAGCACCCGGAGTGAACGGGGGCGCCTCCCGCAGAAGCGCCCATGGCCCCCAAGGCCTCCACCAGGGTGCAGGCCGCAGCGGGGGCAGGGCACCTGGCCCCGCGGCTCAGAAGGCTCAGGCCTCAGAACAGACACAGCCCACTGGAAATCTCTGCTCCCTCCAGGGCAGCCTGGAGGCATGTGTGGGGGGCAGACCCTGGGCGGGGCCACCTTGCTCCCACTCCATCCCTGGGAGCAGCCTTGCTGACCCTGCCCTGGCCCTTCCTTGGGCACCAGAGCGGCGCCTCTTCTCAGACCCGCGTCCTAGTGGCGGCCTCCGTGCAGGTCGGGGCCCAAGCCCATTGCTCGGGGCGCTCAGTGGGCCCTTCCTGAGCGCAAGGGGGCGGCGGCCCCGGGCCCGTGTGTCCAGGGCGGGAGGGACTGTCCACATGAACCCTTGGATGAGCAACACGGGCCTGAGCTGCGGCTGCGGCCTGAGCTGCTGGCTCCAGCGTGGGACAGGAGGGTGGGGGTGGGGGGAACCAGGGCCAGGGCATGGGATCCGGGCCTGTGCGGGGCCTGGAGAGACGCTGGCTGTGGGCAGAGTCCGCACTCGCGTGGCCTGGGACGCAGGCACGAGGGTCCGAGGCGAACAAAGTCGCCACAGACGGAACCACCACAGCTTCGTCTACTCGGGCTGCCTCCTCTATGCCCGCGGCATCTCCTTCCGGGCGACGTCAGTCACCGCCCAGGGAGCGGTAGCGGTCAGCAGGCTGTGCTGGCTCGGGCAGAGAAGCCTGCGTCCTCTGTCCTCTGGATGGGGGGACGCGGGGGGCAGACAGCAGGGGGGCCGGGAGTTCATACGGCAGGAAGGAGGGGCGCACTCCAGGCGACCCAGCACAGCTCCAGACGTGCCCTGCCCGTCCTAACCGTCCCCGAGTCGC
>PVHY01028151.1:0-15500 GCA_004024945.1 Uropsilus gracilis | reverse complement strand
GGGGGGTCAGGGGTGGGGCGGGGATGTCTGGCCCCTAGGAGGGTGGAAAAAAAGGCACCCGTCTGGGGAACAAGGCGGCTGCTGTCTCCGCACCGCTTTGAGGTTACCGGCCCCTTCCCGCCAGCAGTGGAGTCCTGGCAGCCGCCACCCGCGGTGGGAGGGCTGGGCACGCCTGGGGAGCCGCTGGGCCGCTCCGCCCTCGGCGTTCTATTCGGCCAAGATCCGGCTGCCGCCTGGAGCGCATCCCAGACTCTTGCTCCCCCTCTTGTCTGACCCCTGCCCAAGGGGTGTTGTGAGGTGGAATCCCGAGGTCTGTGGTCGGAGCAGCGCGTCTTCTCAGAGCACTGTTAGTGGGGGAGTTCGCAGTCATTCATTCCCAAGGTTACATCGCCCTGGGGAAGAAGGAACTTCTCTCACTGGTTCTAAGCCCGAGCCTTCCCCCTTGCGCTTCTTGTTCTCTGGCGTCTTCTGAGAGGCACAGCATAGAGAATGAGCAGCGGAAAACCCTTCCTGCCCGCAGCAGGAAAACCCTTGCCAACTGTAGGGTAACTTCACTGCTGATTTCTTCCCCAGCACCATCATTGCCAGGGGGCTCTGGGCACCGTCTTCAGCGTGCTACGGGCCGAACTTCTGGAGCTGCCTCTTCCAGGTACTGCTGCAAAGCTGTTTGCAGAGTTGGGCACTTTGCAAGAAAGGGCTCTGGCAGGCCTGACCCATTCACGGGACCCCATTCCTTACCCAGTCAGGTGGGACACCATCGGGTGTAGACCCATCCCAGACCCACGGAGCAGAAAGTTGGTGACAATGTGAAAACTAAGTGGTGCTCTGTGCGCCCGGATGGGTCCACATCCGAAGTCATGGCGTCCCACCTGATTGGGTAAGGAATGGGGGTCAGTGAATGGGGAAGCCCTGCCAGAACCCTTTCTTCCAACTTTCTGCTGACAGATGCTGACACAGATGGTCACAGCCACCATGTTGCCAGAGGTTAAAGGTAACACACCCCTTGAGGAGTTGGATGAGTAAGAGAGTAGAGAGGCCACAGACCCTGAGGGCAAGAGGAGCCTGTCTCCTGAAAAGCTCCTGTTCTGTTGTTCACCAGCGTTAAGGAGAGGGAGAGAGAACCAGGAAAGCCTCTTCACTGCCCATGAGGGGGGTAGTGTAGGCCCAGGTTGTTGCCAGCATTGCCTCCTTTAGCATCTGCCCCTTCAAATGAACGTCTTCCTTCCAGAGTTCAAAGTGGATCCACAGACAGAGTTAAACAAAAATGTTAGAAGAGGACATCAGCTCCTTTGCGCTGACTGAATGGTGGGAGACAGAGAGTCTCATTCATCTTTGTCTCTCCAGTGGTAGCACATCACAGCGTGGCTGTGTCTTAAGTGAATTTGCAAATAGAGAAGGTCCATGGGTGAGGACAAAGCTGAGTCACTCCAGATTAGCTCCTCCACCTCAGAACTTGCATTTTGACATCACAACCTGCGCTACTGATGGCTAGACTAATTGTGGAACCCCATTCAGACGTTAGTAGGAAAGCGCGTAGCAAATGACAGAATGACAGTGTTCTTGTTTTTAGAGTAATATTCGCTTAGGATATTATTTGAGGGCATTTTTTTTTTCTTAGAATATAATATAATGCTATTATGCCAGAGTAACACTGTGGAGAAATCTGAGCAAGGATTGACTCCTCCATGTTAACCCTGGGAAACTTTCACGTGTCGCTAAGCCTGAGTTCACTCGTCACTAAGATAAAATTACTGATATTACAGACGTGTAGAGAGGAACACGTAAGTGCATTTGCAGAAAGTGTGACATAAATTATGTTTGTCATTGATTGTGAGCATTAAATAAAGTCATGCATAGGCGATAACGGAACTCGGTGCTCTCCATGGGAAAGTTACTAAATTATAATATGACGCTCCTAGGGGTGTATCTAAGATACTTGTGTTTAGAACTAGACACCTGGACTTGAATTTCAAGTCTACTAGAACCTAACTCGATGAGCTAAGGCATTTTCCTAATTCATTTGTATTTTGATTTGGTTTCCTTAGTTGTATAATTAAAATAAAATTTGTACCTACCTCAGAGGATTATAAAGTTACCATGAAGATGATCCAGTGTTAAGTAATAGCAAGTGCTCATGAGTTGCTATCTCATTAATTGCTATTATTTTTATATGAGGTTTTCACAGAGACATTTATAGGAGCCCAGGATTAACCTAGGCATGGATTCCTAAGGGTAGGAGTCATATATTTTCCTGTGACATTTCTTGAAATTTTAGCTCAACCTCTGTTGTCAAGTAACTATTTAATAAATTATAATAATAGTGGTGGTGGAGTATGTGTTTACATGTGTGTGTTGAGGGGATGGATGATTAACTATAATCTTGAGAGATTTGTCTAGAGTCACAAAAAACACTGTCTATTGACTTTGTACCTCAGGGACCAACTGTGGACTGTTGATTAATCATCCACTGACAGGAAACAGACAGGCACTAGGAGTTATTGGTCATTTCATTTGTTATATTCATGGAGCAGTCTGGTCAAGCCCCCAGGTCTTCCCATGTGACCCATTACTGTGGGCAACAGGCCCTGAAGTCTTCAAAGCTAGAGTTCATCATAAGCTTGAATTGGAATAGACCCAGGGATTCAGGATTGAACCCAAGGGCGAGGGGTATGGTGGCATTTGAACGTGAACTTGGCCAACTACATTCATCTTCCTGTGACAGTTCCCTCCTTGGCAGAGGCCATCATTGACATTAAGCAGAGTGTCACGGGAATGTAACCTTCTGCTTCTGGGCACCAGATATGTGTGATGCTGATTTTTTAGGTAATACCGCACCAGATAACCCACCTCTATTCTTGCCTGAACTCCTTTGAATTATGCCCCATGTTGAACATATTTTCACCATATTTCTGATTGTCTCTGCCCCCATTTCAGCTACTCCTATGGCTTAGAGAAATGGTGCCTGCACTTTGGGAACTCCCAGGAAAATAACACTTCATCTTTTTAGCACAGCAGCAAAGCACCTGTTACAACAGGTCATTTATCATCATCATCATAATGAAAATGCCTGAAACTTAGGACAGGCATTGATTTAGGTCACTTGGGAGACAAGGCATGCAGTGGACTCTGCAGGGACTGATCAAGGGTCCAGATCATCGTATGCCTCGTCTCCCTCACCTGAAAATTGCAGACCTGAGGTTTTGTATCTGAAAGGCTATTAACTTGAGGAAAAAGAACATAGTCCTTGTTATTACATTGTTATTAAAACAAATGATTTTTCAGATTTTATATAAAGACCAGAAAAAATGGAGAAATATCCTGTAGCTATGGAACGTGGAAGCAGGTAGAGAGATGGAGCTTCAAAGAAGTGGAACACTTCCTATCTCTCTAGCCCTCTCTGGCACACTAGAGGGTGGGCAACAGCATATCTCTCAACTGTAACCCAGCTTCCAACCTTTTTGGAATGTCCCAGGAGACATATGACCTATTAGTAATGTCTGTTGCCCCCAAAGGTAAATTCTCCTGTTATCATGTATCTCCACATCCTCCCTGCTGCATGTCACATACGCTTTGCTCCTTCCTCATTACATCATTGTAGCATTTCCTTGCTGGGGTATATAAGGGATTCACAGCTTCATTAATGTTGGACCTATACATGCTTCCCAGAATCCCTGTTCTGCGGGTTAGTCTCGCAGATTGCTATCAATCTCTTCCATCTCAATTTCTTCGTTAATTCACATGTGACTCCTAACCTGTAGCCAGTCTACTGAGTTCATTATATTTTATTCATATTTGTCAATATCTTCACAAACACAATTTTAACTGTATTAATATTCTAGACAGAAGCTACTTGACTTGGAAGTGTTGTAGATTTGTGTGCAGATATAGTGTATATTGCTTTAAAAAGTAATGCATGAAATGGCAAAGTTGTGTACCTGAAGTGCTTTCCAATTAAATCATCAGTTGCTAGAGGAGCTGCTTAAAATGTGGGTGAGGTATCAGTGGGGACTGGTTACTGTTTCTCACTCAGTGGTAGTGATTCCAGCATTGCCATTCATTTATTAAAATCATATGCTCCTTGAAAAACAATATGAATTAAACAATCTCACAAATATATGAATATAGACAAGGCTTGTGCTGCATGGGAAAAAATAAGATAAATTGGCAAACTAGTCCAATGTGATTTTTAACCAGCTTTCTGTAAAATGAGGTAATTCATAAGTGGGGAGAAAAATGCTATCAGAGGAAGAGCACTAGGCAGGGAAGCTATATTGTTCATACACCTCGAGTTGAGGGGGGAGGGAGGGAGAGGTAAACCCAGCAGGGCCTGTGCTTGGACAACAAGGTACTGCATGGACTGGAAGAGGCTAGAGAGGTGATGGGCAGTGGTCAGGCAGGAAAGTATAATTTTCCTCCAAAGAATCTTAGGAAGCACCAGAGGACTGTACAGGAGTGACATCATCATCATCATCATCTCTTTAGAGTGGAAAGTTGCTGAACTTCATCTTACTATCCTCTCAGGATCATAGGTCTATCTAAACATAGACATGTTAGAGGGAGCTCTCTTAAATTGAAAAAGCATAGCAAAAATGCAAAGCTATTAGCTTCCCCAGGTTTATACTTCTGAAAATGCATATGACAAACATTCTAATAGCATTAACACATAGACGATAAGAGCATCAATCTCCATCTCATTTCACCTACTTTACCTCTTTGCAAAAGATACCACTGCTGGTGATTGTAGTAGGATCTTTTACGAAGAGTTTGTTCTAGAGAAGCACATGTTTATGGGTAGATAGTCCATATGTCATCCATAAAGAGCGGACTCTAGTGTTCCAGAGGGCAGCTTTGTTTATTCTCTGTTTTATGCCAGTACTGTGTTTGATGTCTGCAAAACATCATTTCATTCACAGATTTAGAGAACAGGTGAGAAGTCAAACAGATGGTGAACCAGGCAAGAGGTGATCAAAACCTTAAGGCTCTAACTTCCCTGATCCTAGAGGATTAAAGTGAAGAGTCAGGAACTTTGCTTACTTGGAGAAAGGAGGAGGCATGAGCACGGTGTTTCTGTGCAGTGGTATCCAAGCTCTGAGGATATAGATGTTATCAATTGGACCACCCTTCAATTCTCCTGCCAGAGCATCCCATTCTCCAACACAGACAGGAGCCAACAGACATAGCAAACTGAAAACAACCTATGTTTTAGGCCCTCCCACGATAGAGAAAAGACGTGAAACCACCCCTGGTCATAAAATTGCACTCCTTTTCACCAAAGCGTGGTATTCTAGCATGTGAATCTCTCAAGCTTTTTCCCTGTCTCTCTTCTTTTTTATAAGGCCACCAATCACATTGAATTAGGATACCAGTCATATGCTCTCATTTAACCTTGCTTACCTCCTAAAACCCTGTCTTTCAAATAGTCATATTGAGGGTGAGTGTTTCAACATAGACTATGGGGGCAAGGGACATTCAAATGTAGGTTTTTGAAATACCTGTTACATGGTGCTCCGAAAATACAGTGGCTATATAGTCATACTGTCACTCTTTCCCTCGCCTTCAAATTCATTTTTACCTCCTTTTCTGTTCTCTCTTTCTTCCACTTCAATGTCATTAAATGCCCGCTGTAGATCAGGCAGTTCCCATTCATGCCTTCCTGGTTCATAATTTCTTTTAATCTAGACTGTCTCAGCATCCTTTTAAATATCTGGTTTCTACAACTGTTGTAGGTTGGGAAGCTACTAACAAGGAGGAGATCTAGTATAGTCTTTGATAGAGACTTTTAATAGAAGATTTCAATTATATCAACTAGCACCATATACCCTTTGCTGTTGAGACATATCAACCCTTCTGTGCTTGCAATGCAAGTCACAATTTTCTTGTTGAAGTTTCTGTCAAAGACTATGCCAAAAATCATGTCACCTATGGATGGAGAAGTTGGGAAAAAGAAATAAAAATTTCAACAGACCAAAACAGTGCCTGTTATTTTCAGCAACCAGAGGAAAAGACATAACCCCTGACTTATAAAAGCCTTGTTTAACAATCAGTTCAGTGAATTCAACTGAAGTTTCCAAAAACACAGATATCCATTCAGTGCCTGCCTATTCCCAAGAACCTCCTGACTTATAAAAGCCTTGTTTACCAGTCAGTCCTGTGAATTCAACTAAAGTTTCCAGAAACTCAGATATTCATCCCATCCCTGCCTATTTCCAAGAAATTGACTTGTTATTTAAACAGGAATGCATATCCGAAACAATTACTCACCTGGAAGATTCAGGACCAAGGAATCTGTTACAGATGTGGCAGAGTATTCTGCATGCCTACTAAGGGTGCTGGAGTTCCTCTTCAAAAATCCTTGTAGAGATTCAATCATCTCTAGTATCAGTTCAAGGATTTTCCCCCTCCCTCCCTCCCATGCAGTGCCTGCACCTGTCTAATGAAGATATGATTGATAAGGAACTTAAGAACTGTTTTCTTAAAAGTTAATGAGGTGCTTCTAACTGGGAAAGTCCCCTCCTTTAAAACAACTCTTCAGAAACAAATGTCTTGATGAGGTGGCTTTTACACAAACTAGTCTGTAAGAGAGACAATTGCTTCCTGAAACAATCCTTGCCTGGAAAAGGCTTATCTTTAGGAGTATCTTTATGTGTCAATTAAAGAAGGGGATGAAGTTATTAAATGTCCAGCTGAAGGGATGTCATTAGCAAACTCAAGATACTGTCCCAGTATCAATGAAGTAACTCATCTTTCATCTATGCAACATATACTTATTTAATGCCTGGTAAGTGCAGTCATTATTTATATCCTGTTGATAAAAAGATAGGAAGTCCCCAAGTTTGCCAGCCTACCTTCAGGGTGGGGAGAGAGACTATTGAAGCAAGCATGTAAATAAACTCTTCACATGGTGATTGGAAAATTTTGGAGCTGTACCATCTAAGTCAGTGTGATGGTGGGAGATGAAGTAGAGATCTCTTTAGCCTTAAGACTAGGGTGGAAGCTGGAGTTACCATCACCAGGATTATTATCATCAAACCCTTAAGTCCCGAACAACAGAAGAGTGTGTCTTAACTACTTCATTGATATCCAAGTATCTGGTCAAATCAATCAAATTCTTCAAGTCTCTGAGTTTTATCTGTAAAATGATTGTTCTAGTTTCTTATGAAGCTCTGTATCGCATACTTCATGAGGTTACTCAGATTATCAGAGTTAATAAGTCTTCAAGTGCTATGTAAATTTCCCTCACTATTTATGAGACCTAGCAGCAGAGGGGAAGCTTTGGAGACCAGGAGAATGGGGGAAAAGAAACAAATTCCAAAGGAGATTAACTAGCCATGCTCTACGCTGTGGGCCCCATATATAGGCACCTTTGGGATGAGAAAGATACGGAGCTGGTTAGTCTTTTCCAGGCAAAGATAAAACAATTTCAAAAGCTGAGCCTTGGCACACTGGCATCAGCCAATCACAGGGAGCCTGATGGGTTTTTGAAATAACTGAGGGAAAATAATACAAAAATCCCTATGGCATGACTCCTTTTTGAGCTTCCTTGCCCCTCCCCACCCATGGATTAGGGATTCCCATTGTTTTGGTCCTCTGCTTTTCTTGAGTATAACTTTCTTCTCATATCTGTTCTTCTGAATCACTGTGCCTCTTTCCACCTGTTTATCTGTTACATTCGTTCTAGCTTTACCAGACAACAACCCAGTAAAAACATGGTAACATTAATAAACATGTTTGATTTGACTTCTATCTACTGCTGTTGCGGACATTTTCCTCTCCCTTTCAGTCTGCGCCTGCGCCAGCTCAGAGCTTGCGCACTTCCATTTCTCCTTCAATGTGGAAGGATGGACGTCCCTGTCAAGGAAAATAACCACCATGAGTTTCAGTGCGTTGGCGAAGCCTCTGATGCGAGAACTTCTGGCCAGGCATCTTCGGATTCATATTGTTGGAGCATTCGCTATATTCCTGGTGGTTGCAGCTCTCTATAAGTTTACTGTGGCCAAACCAAGAAAGAAGGCATATGCAGATTTCTATAGAAATCATGGTTCCATGAAAGATTTGGAGAAGATGAGGAAGGCTGATATCTCTCACAATGCAAAGTGATCTTGAAACATAAAGGGCTTGATTCCATGGAAGTTTGTCACTGATTTATGTTCCTGAACAATGAAACATGATTATGTGGAATAAGGAAAATTTCTCTTGATTAATAAACAATTGAATACCGTGAAAAAAATGTTTTCTTGGATCCGTTATTCTGAGTTAATCCCAACATGTGCAAAAGGATGCACAAATGGTAACATATGATAACAAATGATAACATAGGCAGTTATACTGAACTATTCATGCTAAGTGTGTAAGATTGCTTGCATTGTTAAACATTTCTACATATATTCTGGATACTTGAGGTTTAATTGTTCCCATAGTAAATAAAATAATAATATTTTTAGTGTCTGCAATTTCTAAGATAATGTGCTAAGTATTAACTTCCATTTTGTAAATAGATTATCATTCCCATTTTACTAGAATTAGAACTAAGTGACCTGAATTTCAAGATCTAGTGAATGGATTTGCACCCAGACAGTTTAATTTCCAAGTCCATGCCCTTAACCACTAGTTCTGCCTGCTGCTTATAATAAATTCGAGAATTTTTAAAGCTAGAAGACAGTTTTTCATGCAGAATGATTAGGTGTTTGGCATATCTTGATTGCAACTAACAGCTAAAACTAGATGAGGATTAGCCTCTTTTCTTAAATCAAAATCTGCTATAGGCTCAGGTATTTATCAGTAAGCAGATCCCAGAGGGTCACACAGTGTGAACTGATGAACTGATGTAGTTCAATCTCATTTGTTTTTTTATTTTCTGGATACAATTTACATGACTGGTTGACCTATAATGAATGAGACTATCTAGGTGCAAAGTACAGCAACATTTCCTCAGGCAAACAACTATACCTAGAATCAGAGGTTGCATATGGTATGTTCAGGCATCAAAACTAATGCACTCATGCTAAAAAACATTTTATCCCAAAGTGCTTTACTGATTTTGATGCTTTTATAAGGGGGGTTGAATTCTTAATATCATGTGATTCACTATTTATGTATTGAAACACAACTGATGTTTGTGTGTTGATATTTTATTCAATGGTTTTAGTGAATTCACTTACTGCTCTTACTAGATTTTTGGTGCACTATTTAGGATATCCTAGATTTTAGAACTTGCCACCTGCAAAAAGAGATCCTTTCCTGTTTGGATGTCTTTTATTTCTTCTTTTTTTTTTTCTAGTTGCTGTGGCCATGACTTCTAGTACTATGTTGAATAGAAGTTGTAAGAATGAACATCTTTGTCTTCTTCCTGTTCTTAAGGAAAACCTCTAAAACTTTTCACTCTTGTACATATCAGTTCATACTATAGAGGGATTAAATAATCTCAATACAAAGGATCATAATAGTTTTTAAAAAAACCCACTATGTTCCCACAGACTAGACAACCTAGAAGAAATGGAAAAATTCTTGGAAGTGTACAGCATAATAAAGCTGTATTAGAAAGAAATAGAAAAGTCTAAACAAGTCAATTACTAGGAAGGAAATTCAATCATTCGTCAAAAATCTCTCAACAAATGAAAGTGCAGGACCAGATGGCTTCATGATGAAGTATGCCAGACATGTCAAGAGAAATTAATACAAATACTTCTCCAAGTCTTCCAAAAATTGAAAGGAAGGAATACTTGCAAATTCATTCTAGGAGGTGAAATTACCTTGATACCAACACCAGCGAAGGATACTGCTTAAAAATAATTCCAGGCCAGTGTTCCTGATGAGCACATATGCACACATCCCAACAACTGACTTGCAAACCACATTTAACAGCATGTGGAAAAGATCAGACCTCATGGTCCAGTGGGATTCTGGGTGGCTCAGCAAACACAGGTCAATTGATGTGATGTACAGGTGGACAGAATGAAAGCTAAAAGTCATATGGTCTTTTGAACAAATGGAGAAAATACATTTGACAAAATTCAACATTCTTTCATATATAAATGCTCACCAAAGTAACATTTGAAGGACTGTACCTCAATGTTAAACAAGGTCCTATATGACAGACCCACAGCTCACATCACACTCTTCGGTTCTGAAAATGAAGGGTAAATGGATATATTTATATCCATACAGGTGCAAAGGATGTCAGTGTTTGCTAGCCTGGTGTTTTTCCAGAAGTTTTTTCTTTTATTACCCAAAGGAAAATCTTTTAAGATAATTTAACTTACTTTATGGAAATTAAATATTAAGACAGATCTGTGTTTTTAGAATCACAAAACCCTTGCAATATTTCACTCTTTTTTCATTCTATCTTGCCCCATACAGATAAGATTTGCCTTCCTGTGGAATTTATCATTTTAACTGAGGGTACATGCTTACTCTGCACCACAAGTACCTGTTGTTCCACCACCAAGATCCAGTCACACTAACATGATGCTCAGTAAGATGTCTCTGGTGATTGGGAGACAGACAGGGTGAAGAAGTGTGCCTGCAATGTGATGGAACGTCACTTCACTTCCTGGGAAGTGGAGGATCATGCTTAAGCAAATTGTCTACCTGTAGAGGGTGAAGTAAACCAACTCATTTGTCTATAAGATCACCCAATGATGAAATATTTCAGAATAGATTAGAGACATAATCAAAAGAATCCAGGCCGGGTATGGTGGCGCATGCCTGTAGGTGGCGGCCTAGGAAGTCATGGCCGGGGCCAGGGATCGCAGTTTGAGTCCCACTGGGGACACGTAGAGAGACCTAGTCCCCAAAAAATAGCAGGGCATGGTGGCACGCATCTGTAATCCCAGTTACCTAGGAAGCTGAGGCTGGGGATTGCCTGAGTCTGTGGTACCCTGGGCAATGTGAGCCTGTGGTTCCATGGGCAAAACTAGTGAGACCTACTCTCAAAATAAGTAAATAAATAAGTAAATAATAAAAATTAAAAAAATAATAAAAAGAATCCAGAGCCAGGGAGGGGAGAGAGAGAAGAGTTACACGCAGGGAACAGCTCTGACTGCTGGTAGAGTGAAAGGATGGAGTCTGGTGGTGAAGGAATATAAATAACGTAATAACAAGCAGCAGCCTAACTTCCACCACAACAGTTCCTCCTCTGGTAGGTGAATGGCTATGGAGGAATGAATATTCCTGTGGATGCCCCATGACCTTAAGCGAGGTGTAACAGGTGAGAGCGGTGTATCCTGAGAACAGTCGGGTCATGAGTCAGGTCCTGATAGAAACTGCTGTGCTTAGCTCGCTTCTCTCAGAAGACCTATTGCTGGAAGAGCTCCAGGAAAGGCAGAGGAACTCTTGCATGTCTCCACCAGATCCCTGGGAAGCTTTGGCAGCAAGGGCTGGGATCAAAGGCTGGGCCTAGAAAGAATGTGCTTCCAGCCCTAGTCGGTGAGTCCGGGAAGATTTTCTTGGCAAGAGCGAGCCTGGTTACTAGAACTTGCAAATTTATAAAAGCAGCAGGTCTTCCGCCGCCACCCACCCACCCCCCACCTGCCGAATGGAAGCGGGTTCACATAAATTTTGCATCCAATTTTAGAAGCCCCATGGCCGGTGATCCCCACAAGGAAACCGAAACTTTGCTGTTGCTCACTTTGAAAGAAATGTTGGTACCTTGATAAGAAAAATATTGTCTTATCATTTACCATATTTCAATATTTATACGTTCCTGGGTTCTTATCCAGGGTACCAATCTTGAATTTTCAATGTTACATAAACGAGGTTTGTTTTTCTTCTCACGAGGGCCCCCATGCGCTCACCAGGCCTACTAATGGCTTCGCCCTTTGCCGTTGTGTACTCCGGGGACCGCTCAGATCTCCAGCGACTGATTCTCCTTGGCAGGTGTGGGATGTGTGATTGAGTCATTCTGAATCTCAAAGAGATATTTGTTAGAGGGAGCAGCAAACAGTGACTGATTCAGTGGTTCCTTGGGTTCCAAACAGCCTGGTACTTACCACAGTTTATGTTTGAAGGCCGGTCTACTGCGTCTTTAGCGGACTGTTAGATGAAGGGGAGATGAAAGGAATACAAAAGCAGAAGTCCCAACAGGCAGGCACAATGGGAAGGGTGGAAGAGGGGGGTTTTGAACTTTTTTTTTCACAGCCCATGTAAGATAAGGCTGAGGAAGGTACAGGATAAAGATCTGGCAAATTAGTAGCAACTATGGTCAATTTCCCTGGGCCCTTTTTAGATTAAAACCAAGAGAGTAGAGTGTGATGTTGGCTTTGAAGTTGGGTTCCTGTGTGTCCTTTTATTTCTCTCTGCCCCGGTTTCCCCTTTCACACAACAGAGAAGCTAATAACAATAGACCTTCCGTAGAATTTTTCTGAGTAGCAAATGAGAAAATTCTTGCAAAATCCTTAGAACAATCTTCACAACCGTTAGTGCTATGTATAACCCAATTCACTAAAGCTGTTTAACTGTAGCAGGGTGTCTTTGAGTTGTGTGGACATGGTTATCTGAACCAGTGAACAGGCAGATTTTACAGTTTCACAGAATGTTCATGCTACAGTGACTATTTTCTTATTTAAAATATAAATTCTATATCAAAGCAGAAAATCTCCAGCAACATGGTAGTGAATCAGCGGAGATGTGGGTCCAGTTGGGTTGCAACCACTCTGGAAAACTACCAAGCTGGATATACAAAGGTCTTCCTTGTCTTCTAAGAGTTTGTTATCTGATCTCTTCATCAAGGTTTGGTCTATACTGTTTTACATGCTTTTTAAAAAAGTTACAGCAAGGAAAGGGTGCAGGAGGTCAGAAGGATTCAGATGCACTTACTGCATGAAGTCTTTTGGAAATCAGGGAGCATTTGAATTGGGATTGGGGGAAATGTCTTCCTAGAAGAAAGGAAGTTGGGAAAATTAGCAGACAGTCGAGAGACAGACTTGAAAAGGAATGGACTCCAGACATGAAGTGCAAGGCAATTAAGGCCCAGGGGTGGATGGAGGTAGACAGTGTTGCTGGCAGTGTAGATAATAGTATTAGAAAGATGCTGTAAGGTATGTGGTCCAAACAGAGGGAGCATGAATAAGTTGAACCCTAGCAAAGGGAGAAAGGCAAAATTTAGATATTCTGCATTCTGTGGTGACTGTCTGATGGGCAGTGGGGACTGTGATGGTTATGAGCATGGCTGACACTATGCTAAGGCTCCATTGGTGACTCACCTTATTCCTTTTAATGGACTTTCTCATTCTTTGTTTCATTTTGTCCCATAAGCAAGGCAGTGTGGTATCTAAAAGGACTCATTATTTGTCCCATTTTTGGCTCCTATTTTATTAATCAGCCATCCACATTGCAGACAATACAGAAATGTTAAGAAATTGTCCTAGTCACAATAGAGAAGGATTTAGAGCTGTGGGACAATCTAACAACTTGGACAATTTAACAACCAATTTACTTATTTGGAAAAAGAATCTTCTTTTGTTTCTAACTGTGTCAAATAAATAAGAATGATGGTCCTTATTCATAAAGTATAGCTATATTAGTACCATAATTTCAAATATACCTTATTTTATCACTTACACCAAAAGACAAAATCCAACATTTCTATACCAATTTTAAATCAACAAATCATCTTTTCATCATGTAATCTTTTGACCTTCCTGATAAAAGACATTTACAGAGGTAAAGTTCAGTTGACAATTCTACTAGAAGGAAATTAACATTCAGAGAGGCCCATTGAACTAGTCCAAAATGGCACCATTAGTAAGAGTTGAGCTTGAAATGAAAGCAAGAACTTGAACTTTAGATTCTTTCAAAAACATTCCATCCGACTTTGCCGGTTGTTTCTGTTTAATTCAAGCCATTATCATTGGACAGTAAACTTCTACAAAGTTTAATTAGAGGGTTTCCTTGACTAATTATTCAATTCTCCATAAGCTGGTGCAAGATGAAAGACTACAAGTAGTTCAACTGATGCCTCATCTGGCCCTCCCTGCTCCATGCAGAAACTGCTTGACGGTGTTCAGGGACTTCCCACTATGGCTGACTTAGATATGAGACATGTTACACTTTCTTGATTTTTGACCAGCCTTTGTCTCTTCCCATCTTTTCCCTAGGCTTTTTCCTTTCTCTCCCCTCCTTTTTCCTAGGCTGGGGAATGGGTAGGGTCTGACTCTGGAACTCTGCCTTTTCTAACTGGCTACCTGTCTGCGTCAAAGAGGTGTTGGCATTGACACCCCAGTGGCTAAACTAGAGACCATGCTTGTGCAGCTAAGATGATGTCTTTCCAATAGTCTTGGCCCATGCAGCCAGAAAAAGATTGTTTTTGCTTAGACAGACATCAGCATTTTGTTGGGGAGTTTGGCTTTGGAAAGTTTTTAATGCTCTAGTGAGTTCACACAAAATGAAAAGAGCTAACTCATTTTTAAAGAAGTGACTTTACAGACTGACATGGCAGTCAGTGGAACCTATTGTGGAGCTTACACTCTCCATGGCATACTTGTCTAGATTAATCAAGGAATCCAATCAATCCCCTGTTGTTTTGCCTTACCTCAGACAACAGTGCTTCCATGGATCAGTGGTCAATGTAAATTCTCTGATTGCCTACAAAATTGTTGAGAAACAATTGAAGTTTCTTAAGAACCTTCATGTTAGCTGCTTACCATGGAGAGGGGCTGCAGGAGCTGTGTATCAGAATGTCTGCCTTTCATAGTGTAACTGTGTTGGAAGAAGCCCACGGTGAGTACTAACCTATGCGTTCCAGGGGATATTCCCATGTCTTGCAAGGAGCAGTAATCTCATCTGAAACTTTTGCCAGTTACTGCTCAAAAGAAGTTTTGTTGAATGAATGGATGGCTGCCTAGTGCATTCATCACCAGGGATTAATAAAAATTTTCCCTTTACCTGGAAGGGCCTTTACCTTCCATACTCATTCTTACATTCAATCAGAAAAGAAGAAACTTCTCAATGCCAAGAATTGTATTATGGATATAAATGTCAGAGTTCACATGTTCAAGGAATTTATAATCCATTGTGGAAAACAGACTAATGACAAGTTGAAACAGAAGGTGCGAGATGGGAACACAGATTACTGTGGGGGTTTGCAGAGAGGGAAGAAGGCCCAGAATTGGCAAATCAAGGCCAAAGTCCAACAGTTAAACAAACAGGATGTTACCTGGAATTCAACTTGCAAGCTATTGAACAAAATGATAATGGTAGTGAGAACTACCATTTGCTGAAAATCCATTATGTTTAGGGTCTTTTGTCTACTATTATCTCAAATGTCACATTTTATAGTAACCATTTTCCAAATCAGGAAGCTCAACCTCCAAAACTTGGACCATGCAACAAATAATTGTCAGGCCTGGGGATAGGCTATACTTGTCACTAAATTTAGTGCCTACAGTGTCAATAAAAAGTTGGTTATTGGAGGCAGCTGCCTGCGGCCCGGGTCCTGGCTCTTGGAGTTCCCTTGCCAGCGGGGATCAAGGGGGGGGTCAGGCCTTTCGGGTGAGTTCCCCAGG
>PVHY01028150.1:0-15500 GCA_004024945.1 Uropsilus gracilis | reverse complement strand
TTGCCTAGTAGCGGATCCGGCCGCGCGGCTTTGGGTAATGTGCAGGCCCATCAGCCAATGGGAGGGTGTCGCCCGGTCCGCTCCCTTTTTCTGGGGCTGCAGGCGCCGCCTCGGCACTGTGGTCGCCACTTCGATCCTGAGCGTGGCGTAGCAGGCGCCTAGCTTTTCCTTACGCGCAGGACTCGCAGCTCGGACCGCGGTGCCCCAGCCCCGCCACGCCCCTAGTTCCCAACCTCTCAGTCGCTGATAGCCACACTTCTCTTCACCACCCTAGCGCTGAAGCAGCCGGACCGAATCCTCTGGCGGGGTCTAGCGATACGAAGGATCCAGGCCAGTCTATGGGGATTGCCAGATAACGCGGGTTGGGGGCGTCCATGCCCCCTCATCCCAGACACCATGACTCGGCCGCCACCCCTCGGGGAGCTGCCTCCGCGCTACACACCTCCAGCTCGCCCCGCAGCACCCCAGGTGAGTGGAGGAAAAAAAAAAAACAAAACAGAAGATTAGGACCAAGTCTCTTGACTCGCGCTTCTGCAAGGTGTGATGTTTCTAAGTGCCATGTGTTACTGGGTGTCTGTTTGAAGACAGGTGAAGAGTACAAGCTAAAGGCCGGGCACGGTGGCTCGTGCCTGTAAGCTTCAGCCTATGAAGCGGCCGGGGCTAGGGATCGCGGTTCGAGTTCCGCTTGGGGCCCGTAGTGAGACCTAGTTCCAAAAAAATAGCTGGGCGTGGTGGCGCGTGCCTGTCATCCCAGTACCTGGGAAGCTGAGGCTGGGAATTGCTTGAGTCTGTGGTACCCCAGGCAACGAGAGCCTGCGGTTTCACGGGCAAAAATAGCGAGACCTAGTCTCAAAAAAAAAAAAAAAAAAAAAGTACAAGCTATAAAGTGTGTGAGTGTGTGTGAGTCCTCTATACCCCTCTGAGAACAGATGTGTATCCCACACTCAGAAATGGGCCTGTGTCTTCCTCAAGTTTATATTGGTTTGGGGGAATAGGATGGAGTTAAATCTTTTACCGGGGTTGGACCTGTCAGTATAGGTGCTCCCTGTCCTGTCCAAGCTAGGGCTCTGCACATTTAGAGAGAAAATGGAAGGATTTCATACATTGTTGTAGTAATGCCTGGCTGACCCTTCTCTTTCCATCCCAGATCCTAGCTGGGAGCTTGAAGGCTCCACTCTGGCTTCGTGCTTACTTCCAGGGCCTGCTCTTCTCTCTGGGCTGCAGGATCCAGAGACACTGTGGCAAAGTGCTCTTCCTAGGACTGTTGGCCTTTGGGGCCTTGGCTCTGGGTCTCCGCATGGCCATCATTGAGACAGACCTAGAACAGCTCTGGGTAGAAGGTGAGTTGTGAACACCCGCCATAGTTCTTGGGTATGGTGAGCCCAAGACAAGAACAGGGCTTCACTCTGGGTCTGCAGGAAACACCTGCCTTTGCATCTGGAAGCTCTCCCTTCCACATTTGTAAATGGACATCTCCAGCTAGTTGAGTCCTGTGAATAGGTACATAGAATGGTTATGAGTGTGCATGTTTACTGTTTATTGTCAACCTTTTATCTGTACTTTTGACTGCACAGCAGGGTTTGCAAAAGCAAGTAAAATAGCATAACTCTTTTAATAGGGGGCAAAGTAAAATATGTGCTGGGATATAATGTACAATATAATACAAATCAGAATATGACTATGTTGTGTAAGGAGGCAAGGAAAGATCACATCTGATGGGAGAATCAGGAAAATTAGAACTGGAAGCCTAGGAAACTGAGTAAAGCATCTTGTAAGCCTCTCGGGAGATGTCCCATGAACCTAGGTCTCCTGCAACCATTTAGGGGAAAAGCAGCCAAAATCTATACTTTGAAGCAACGGGATCAGGTGGGACCAAATCCTCAAGTACCATGTTCAAATGGAAGCATTAGATAAAAATGGTTTTAGTTAATAATGTCAGCATAACCTTTCCTTCTTGGGTCCTGGTTTCATAAAGCTGCCCTTTGATAGTGTCAAACTCCTCTCTGTTCTTTCCTGGGAAACTTGTATTTGTGGGTTTCCCCTAAACCTTCCTCCAGCCCTGGCCCACACCCAAAGACAGAGCCCAGGTTAGGTCTCACACCCTTGAGTTATTTCAAATGCTGGCAAGCCCTGGGATTCAGAGCAGATGTTTCTTGGAGCCTGCCTGCCTGCCTGTTGGGCTTCCACACCCCATCCCCACCCTACCCCCAGCATGCTGCAGACTCATACATATACACTCTAGGCTAGCTCTGGGGTCTAGAGCAGATGTTTCTCTGAGCCTGCCTGCCCCCGGCCCCAGGACATACATGTGCACATGCACACACACATACCCACACCCACACCACTGCTGCCTGGGTGGTCCCAAATGACTCTTGGATTTCCTGCCACAATAGAGGCTCTCTTCCCCCAACCCTTTCCTCCCTCATTCCCCACATCTCATCTAAACACTGCCTGAACTTCCATGCTTCCTCAGCCTCTCTCTCTCTCAAACACTCCAGCACAGAATAGGCTGGATCCTGCCAGGGGGCTGATGCAGTTTTTGAGAGTGTGACTTAAGACAATAGCCAATTCCTGGGTCTTTTTTCTTTATTTCAGAATACTGCTCTGTCTTGTGCTGGCTAGGCTGTGGGTGAGGTAAAATTAGTGATTCTGACCTAATCTTTTCTCTGTGCTTCTACCGCTGAGCCTTCTCTGTAGTTGAGGAGGCAAAGAGGAGCTGATTAAGGTGAGGACTGAGTTTCTCTTTTCCTTTTGTTTGATAATATAGAAAACAAGGAAGAAGCAAGGTATAGGTAATCAAAGTTTTGGACCAAATTTCAGAGGCCTCTTCCCCTTTACCATGGCAAAACTTAGGATAATGATTTGTCCTTCCTGATCAATTTTTTTTCCTGATAAATTTTTAAAGCTATCAGGCTAAGAGCTGGGTTGTTCTCCAAAATAAAATTCACAACCTATAGCTCTAGTAGTTAGTACTTACAGGAATAGTGATAGTACTTACAGGTTTGAAATTGGGTGCTGTCCCTAAAGCAGCATTCAGCCATTCTCTTTAGAAGGCAGCCACATAGCAATTGATGGAACCCCACTATCCACTCAGGCATCCAAGGCTGAAATCACTGTAGAAACAAACTTTTTAAAAATCTACTAATTTATCTATTTATTTTTATGTATGTATGTATCTATTTATTTATTTTTGAGCTAGGTCTCTCTATCTTTGCCTGTGAAACCGTAGGCTCGCATTGCCTGTAGTACCACAGACTCAAGCAATCCACAGCCTCAGCTTCCCAGGTAGCTGGGATTACAGGTGTGTGCCACCATGCCCAGCTATCTTTTTGGGACTAGGTCTTACTAAATTGCTCTGGGCAGAACTTGAACCATGATCCCCAGCCCCAGCCATGACTCCATAGGCTGTCACTTACAGGCATGCGCCACCGTACCCAATGAAACAAACTTTTTTTAATGATCAGTTATTTAGTGGATTATTTTAAATGGATCATTTGTTTAATATTGGGTCATTTCTTTGTAAGAAATTTAGAAAACTGATTTGTAAGGATAAAATCCACTTATGAGAACAGTCCTGGACCTGAATGATAGCTTGATTTTTGGCAAAATTTTCTGATCAACCTCACACTATTCTGTAATTTCATGTTTCTCCTTCTCAGTGTCAAAGGTCTCACCCTCTTGCTGTCTGGGCTTTCTCAGTGTCTGTATAGAACTGCCATCTATGTCACTTGGTGTGTCTTCTCTGTCTGCGTTGAACTGTCCTGCTGTCTACACCAAATGTTTTGCAAGCAGGCTAGGCCAGGCAGTGCAAAGAGGCTGGTAGGCAGGCAAGCCCCTTAAGCGCCCAGGAATATTTACTCTCTTTCTCTGGGCTCTCTCTTGTGTTCTCCTGTGTGCTCCACATTCTCACCTGACATTTTCTTGTCCTCTGGCATTCTCTTCTCCCAGGCTGATGCCACACTCTTATCCCCTCCCTCCTAGGCCTTGGTGTGCCTACTCACACATGCACACACCCACTGAACCAGATATGCACAAACATGGGGAGGGTGCATTTCCGTAGGTGCCGGTCATAACAACTAATGGCAGAAAAAGCCTTACCAACTCACTCTATACACAGCATCTTAAAGTAAGCATCAGTGAGATGCCTGGGAATTTTCTTACCACTGATATCAGTGTTGGTGGAAATGACATATTCCTTTTGGTTTTTATGCAGAAGAATCCAATTAAAGGACAAAGCTCCAGTCATAAGTAGCAAATCACAGCTCAACTTCTTCAGGAAAATCACCCTTTTACCTCTGTGGCTGTGCAGTGAAGATGATCAGAATGACCCAAGGGTGATGCAAGCTCTCAGTTTTCTTATGTGCTGAGCAAAAGATTTTTGCTATAGCTCAACAGCTTTAAGGCTCTTTTTCAGTAGGATAGTGTCTAGGTGTTTTGCTCTTGTCACCCCTAGTTGGTGTATGACAGTAATAGATAGACTTTTCAGTCCTGGATTTAGTTACCACCACTTCCTCATACATATGGCCTTCCTGGAATACATAACAGATCAGGAAGCTCTGCCAATTCCTCTGATTAGGACAGGATTTCAGCTGCTTCCCTTCCTAGGCCTTGACCTTGAGATTACCCTTCATAACCTTGCCTCCAGCATCATCCTTCTGGGCTTCAGGTTTTTTCTCTTTGGCAGCCAGCTTCTCAGTTTTTTCACCCACCACCTTGCAAAATGGGAAAGAGCAATTCTTCCTTCTTAACCTCTTTCATAACAGATCCCACTTTTCCACCCTTGCAGCCATCTCTCTAGTAGAGGACATGTTCAGCCTCTGGCAGTCTAGGCAGACACATCTCATAGATATCGTGGGTTCAGATATTGCATTAAAACAAGTCATATGAACTTTTTGGTTTCCCAGTATGTATAAATGTTGTTTAGTCTATTGATTGCAGTTGCATTATGCCTAAAATAAAAGGGAATGTACATACCTTAATTGTGACACAGACACAAGTGGACATAAGCTGTTGGGAAAATGCAGGGTTGCCACAAGCCTTCAATCTTTTAAAACAGCATTATCTGTGAAACACACTAAAGTAAAGCACAGTAAAACAATACTCTCCTGCTGTAGCATTTAGAATGCTTTTAAATCACATGAAAGAGAAAGAGGAGAGAAGATTGATTTATTATCCCTTGTAACAATAAAACAGTAGACAGTAGAGAAGTTTCAGGATGATTAATTCAGCAACTTCGAACATTAACAACAACTTAGGCTCTTTCTCCTCTGTCTTCTTGGGTATGTTGGGTTTTTATCCGCAGGTCTATTACCTTGTCCAAAGGTGGCTGCTGCAGTGCCAATTAAAGGGAAATCATCTTGTCTTGCATCCCATTTTGAAAGAAAGGGAAATTTTGCCAGAGCCTCCCTATAGCCCAGCCAACTTCCCATTTGGTCACTTTGGCAAGAACTGTGTAGTACCCTATGCCTAAATCCTCTGCTTGGCAAAAGCAATAAAATTACTGTGATGAACTTCTTAGGCAATCAAATTTTACCTCCTGAAGCTGGGAAGAGGCCCAGCTGCCCTGAATCAGTAGGTCTTTCAGAAAGATGATCAACAAAATCACAGTCTGTTAGGTGAATGATCTTCTGTCTGCCTTACCTTCTAGTCTACCTTCATAATGCCCTCCTAGGCTGGGCCCGGTGGCTCGTGCTTGTAAGCTTCAGCCTAGGAAGCGACTGGGGCTAGGGATCGCGGTTCGAATCCCACCTGGGGCATGTAGCGAGACCTAGTCCCAAAAAAATAGCTGGGCGTGGTGGCGCGTACCTGTCATCCCAGCTACCTGGGAAGCTGAGGCTGGGGATTGATTGCTTGAGTCTGTGGTACCCCAGGCAACGAGGGCCTGAGGTGCCACAGGCAAAAATAGAGAGACCTATTCTCAAAAAACAAACAAATAAATAAATGTTTAGGCTGGGCATGGTGGCGCATGTCTGTAAGCGGCAGCCTAAGAAGCTGCAGCCACCGGGGGTAAGTAGGGAGACCTAGTCCCAAAAAATAGCTGGGCGTGGAGGTGCGCACCTGTAATCCCAGATACCTGGGAAGCTGAGGCTGGGGATTGCTTGAGTCTGTGGTACCCCGGGCAACGAGAGCCTGTGGTTCCACAGGCAAAAATAGCGAGACCTAGTCTCAAAAAAACAAAAACAAAAACAAACAAACAAACAAAAAACATAATGCCCTCCGTGGAGTATTGAATCTGGTCAAGTCAGCCCCCTGCCTGAGCCCTCCATTGCTTTCTACCAGGTTCTAGACAATTTCCAGAATCAAGTCCAAGCTCCTTAACACACCATCTAGATGCCCCCAAATGTAATTGCTTCTCCAGCACTGTCTCTGCTTCACTCTTAGCAGTCCAGCAACCCTTTAACATTTCCCTGCACACACTTAGTCCATAACTCCTTTTCCTGACTTCTTCCCCTGGCCAGTTCCTATTCATCATTCACAACTCAGCTCCAGAGTATATTGAAAAAGTCAGGTCATCTTACTTCTCTACTCCAAATCTACTACATTTCCCATTTCACTCGAACATAACCCAACTCTCTATAGTAGCGTAATAGGCCCTCCCATCTGAAATTTCTGGACCACAAGCAATGAGCATTTCTAAGGGTCCTGATACATACGGCAAAATTGCTTTCATCCAAATATTATTCCAAATTATACTCACATGGTAAATTACAGTGCACTCCTATAAGCCAGCAACAATGCTATCAATTTTTCAGTTTTACTAATTTGACAGTAACTTATTGCAGTTTTAACTTGTACTTATAGGATTATCTGTAAGGTGGACTCTTTTTCACTGTTAGCTAATCATTTATATTTTCCTTTGTGTAAAGATACAAAAGTTTCTTAAAAATGTATTGATTCTTGGCTGGGCACGGTGGCTCGTGCTTGTAAGCTTCAGCCTATGAAGCGGCCGGGGCTAGGGATCGCGGTTCGAGTCCCGCCTGTGGCCTGTAGCGAGACCTAGTTCCAAAAAAACAGCTGGGTGTGGTGGTGCGCGCCTGTAATCCCAGCTACCTGGGAAGCTGAGGCTGGGGATGGCTTGAGTCTGTGGTACCCCGGGCAACGAGAGCCTGTGGTTCCACGGGCAAAAATAGCGAGACCTAGTCTCAAAAAAAAAAAAAGTATTGATTCTGGTATTTCCTTCCCCAAATCTATTTCCTCCCCATCTACTCACTTATAGTTTATTTTTCTTCTCTGGTTCTTTCCCATTTTTCTGTTACATCCTTTCTCTCCCAAAAATTATTGAATAATAGTTCAATATTACTACTGAATAATAATACTAAATATTATTATATCTGTACCTATTATATGCTGGGCAACTTCCTGTGTATTTTTTGCCTTCAAGATTTTAATTCTAAGCTACCGTGCCTGTAAGTGACAACTTATGGAGTCGCGGCTGGGTCTGGGGTTTGCAGTTCAAGTCCTGCCCGGGGCAACATAGCAAGACCTAGTCCCCCCCAAAAATAGCCTGGCATGGTGGCACGCGTCTGTAATCCCAGCTACCTGGGAAGCTGAGGCTAGGGATCACTTGAGTCTGCAGGCAACATAGTGAGACCTAATCTCAAAAAAAAAAAAAAAAAAAAAAAAAGAGAGAGGTTCTAATTCTACCATTTACCTATGTAAGAAATTAAAAGAATGAATAAAATAGTTTTTAAAAGAAAGAATGTTCTTCACAGCAATAAAGGCTTTTACCCTTTGCCACCCCAAACAAAAATGATTCTAATTCTACCAAAGAATTTTTCCCATTTTACAAATGAGTAAATTGAAGGTCAAAGAGACTAAATAGGCCGGGCATGGTGGATCATGCCTGTAAGCTTCAGCCTATGAAGCGGCCAGGGCTAGGGATCGCGGTTCGAGTCCCGCCTGGAACCCGTAGCGAAACCTAGTTCCAAAAAAAAAATAGCTGGGCGTGGTGGTGCGTGCCTATAATCCAGCTACCTGGGAAGCTGAGGCTGGGGACTGCTTGAGTCTGTGGTACCCTGGGCAACGAGAGCCTGTGGTTCCACAGGCAAAAATAGCAAGACCTAGTCTCAAAAAAAAAAAAAAAAAGAGAGACTAAATAATTTTCCTGAAGCACAGACTAAGATATAAAGCCAAGACTCAGAACCAAGTCTGTAGAGAGCCTTTGTGTTGTCCCCTGTACCAAATATCTCTTCTCATCTGCCCAGCACATCTCAGATCCTCTGCATTCATATCTGTCATCATCATGATAAGCCAAAGTTTATCTTTTTTTCTTCCTTCTTTTTGGTGTTGTACTTGAAATTGTCAGTGATTCTTTTTCTTGTGGGTTCCTTCCGTCTCCTATGTCTCCTGTCTCTCATTTACTGTGGGAAGTTATCTCTGTTCTCTTCTGTCCTTCCTTATGGTAGCTCTGGCTTAAGCCTGAAATAAACACCAAAGAACATGCCTGGGGAAAGAATGGGGTGTCAGTGGAATTTGATGGAATTTTACAGTGGAGAGGGCAGGATAGCTGAGACTGTACATGAGGGGGGAGGGAATATATGGAATAAATCTATGTTGGGAGGTTACCAAGGATTGGGGAACTCCCATGAGTGAGGAAAATATGTGAGTTTAAAAAAAAAAAAAAAAGATTAGGGAGCTTGATGATCCCAGGTGGGGCTGGTGGCCCCAGGCTGGCAGTAACCAGATTGTGACAATGGCAGCTAACTGGGTCCAAGAGCACACAAGGTACACAAAGCCTCCAGGGGTAGTTAAGTTCTGTCCTCAGCCTGCACTAAACCACTATCAGGTCACGTCCCCTCACAGCAGCCCCACCTCCACCAGAACCCAATCATAGAACTTAATCCCAGTCAGGATTTCAGGGGCACTGTGTTCAAAGACATGCAGGCAGGTATGGCAGCCGACTCCCTCTTTTCTGGACAGTGAGACTGGTAACATGAATGTGGAACCCCACTTCAGTTTCACCTCTGTGAGTGGACGCAGTATGCATGTTGACATTACACTGGAAGATTACCAGAGCCTCCCTCTCACCTGTGCCCCCTCAGGTGACACAGTCATTCCCATTCCCTGCCCTCTTTATGGAGCAGTATGCAAAAATTTTGTAGATAAAAATCACTGTCTGTGGCAACCTAAACTGGAACCAGTCCCAGCTCTAGACCGTAGGATACCCTTCCCACGGCAGCCTCACTGTTGGGCCCTTTTGTCATTCCTTGGCCTCCCAACCAGGGCAGGACTGAGTCTCTCTCACCAACACACTCCCATAGACCCTGGCCCTGGCCCAGCTCATCCTGATCTCTGCTTTTGAAAGCTGTTTGCCCCAGACCCAGTCAACCTGGTTCTTGCCTAAGTCTTAGGAAACCACACAAGAAATTCAAGGAGCCACACAACTTGAAGCCTTCCCGCTTCCCTGGCAGAGCTCCAGTTCTGAAGAAGAGCCCCAGAGGCCTGGGGAGTCAGCGTGACCACCAGGGAGTAGGCGGGGCTCCTCAGCATTCAGTCTCCTGAGAGGCCTCATCCACCCAAGATCTTCCCCCCACCACCCCCCCTGCAGCTCTCTCTCTCTCTCTCTCTCTCTCCACTGACAGTGGGCAGCAGGGTAAGTCAGGAGCTGCATTATACCAAGGAGAAGCTGGGGGAGGAGGCTGCATATACCTCCCAGATGTTGATCCAGACACCCCACCAGGAGGGGGAGAACGTCCTCACGCCTGAAGCACTTGGCCTCCACCTCCAGGCAGCCCTCACAGCCAGCAAAGTGCAAGTATCACTCTATGGAAAGTGAGTCCGGCTGAACCCATAAGTGACTGGGAGTGAGGCGTGCTGGGGCAGGGCTGGAGTGGGAATCGTCTCCCTTGCTGATCTCCTGTGCCCCTGACTGTTGTAGGTCCTGGGATTTGAACAAAATCTGCTACAAGTCAGGAGTTCCCCTAATTGAAAATGGAATGATAGAACGGGTGAGTATCTTGAGTTGTTTTTGGAAACTAGGTAAGGAACCTTTTCGGTTGGGAAGGGCTCAGAGAGACTCCAGGAGGCTAAAAATTGGGGAGGAGGTGGGGTGGGGTGGGCTGGGCAGGTTGGGGGTTGTGAGGCAGCCTACAAAGATCATGGAGACAGGAACCCAGGGATAGGACTGATGTGGCCTGGGGTGTTCCTGGCAGATGATTGAGAAGCTGTTTCCGTGTGTGATCCTCACCCCCCTCGACTGCTTCTGGGAGGGAGCCAAACTCCAAGGGGGTTCTGCCTACTTGCCGTGAGTGCCACCACAGCTGCTTCCAGGGGTGCCAGCAGAAAGGGGGGGGGGAAGGGGGGAGTAAAGATGATGATCAAAACCTCACCCAGGGCCCAAATCAGAATGAATGCACAGCTGCCTCAGGACTCTCCACATCCCCTTCTCCTCACCTTCAAAGAAAAGACAGATCTGTCACATTTAGACAGAATGGAACCCGGAGATCTGTAAGATCAGAGCAAAGGAAAGAAAAGGTCTCCCGAGAGAGACTACCTGGGAGCTAGTTAGGTGTCAGCCAAGCTGTTGTCCAGACCAGGTAGAAAACCTGTTACAGGCAGCTGCTGTTTGTATGGCTACGATTAGAGGATGGACGGCTCGGGAAGAGGCTCAGTGGGCTTCTCGTGTGTTAAGCAGAATCTGTGCTGGTGTCCATCTTGGTCCTCCTATCCACCTACGGCTCACTTCAGCAACGAGGTGGGCTGGTGCGGCCCTAGAGCTTTGGAAAGCCTTGCACACCCTCCACATGGTGGGGAAAGTGAGCCACCAAGAGGGTGGGGTAGAGTTTGAGTACCCTAAAGTCACTGGGGGCTGGGGGTTGATCCCTGGTCCTCAACAGCCTTGGGCTCTACCACCAGGGGCCGCCCTGACATCCAGTGGACCAACCTGGATCCAGAGCAGCTGCTGGAGGAGCTGGGCCCCTTTGCCTCCCTTGAGGGCTTCCGGGAGCTGCTAGACAAGGCACAGGTGGGCCAGGCCTACGTCGGGCGGCCCTGTCTACAACCTGATGATCTCCACTGCCCGGCGAGTGCCCCTAATCATCGCAGCAGGCAGGTGGGTTCCAGCAAAGTCTTCCAGGAAAAGACCTTTTTTCTTCCCTGTCCCTTCTTCGTATGTTCCAATGTTCTGGAGAGAGCAAACTGCACCCTGCCCCCATTTCCTGGGTGTTGTTACCCTGCCTGTTGTGTGCTGGATATCTAGAGTGTTACATGGCCGCTCAGTTCTCCCAAGGAAACTTCAAGTGGCATATGAATCCCTTCTAAGCCCAGACAAGGGTAGACTTTATTGACATATACAGAGAAAATAAGAACTAGCTAAACATGGGATACATAGTTTCCTAACAGGCTGTGTGGCTCTGTGAATGTGAACCTTTTTCTAAAACCTACCAACATATCCCAGTTGCCTGTTTCCCAGGCATCTGCTCCCTCTTGTGGCCTCCGCTGCAAGCCACTAACTCTTCACTTGCAGAGAAGGCCAGTGGCTCATGAGGATAGTTACCTGCATTTAGGTGTCCAGAGCTCCATGGCAGGCTTAGTTCTGGGGGGCACCGGCCCAGAGACACTTGGTCATCCACTACCAGGGCCTTCAGTAATATCTTTTCCTCTGTCACTACAGGCTCCTAATGTGGCTCAGGAGTTGAATGGGGGCTGCCATGGCTTCTCCCACAAGTTCATGCACTGGCAGGAGGAACTATTGCTGGGAGGCATCACCAGAGACCCTCAAGGACAGCTGCTGAGGTAGGGCCTCTCCTGAGAGTTGGTACTTGGAAGCCCCTGCACCACACTCTGAACACCCTCACCAGGTGTTCAGACCAGCTCTGATCCATAGTTCTCCT
The DNA here is from genome assembly GCA_004024945.1 of Uropsilus gracilis. Classification (NCBI taxonomy): domain Eukaryota; kingdom Metazoa; phylum Chordata; class Mammalia; order Eulipotyphla; family Talpidae; genus Uropsilus; species Uropsilus gracilis. Next base: position 3,669 of record PVHY01028150.1, on the reverse strand, counting down.
GCACCCTTACCAGGGCTGAGGCCCTGCAAAGCACCTTCCTGTTGATGAGTCCCCGCCAGCTGTATGAGCACTTCCGGGGTGACTACCAGACGCATGACATCGGCTGGAGTGAGGAGCAGGCTGGCACTGTGCTGCAGACCTGGCAGCGTCGTTTTGTGCAGGTCAGTGTAGTAAAGGAAGAGGGTGGTGCCCACAGGCCACTCCCTCCTCCTGGCCCTCAGTCCACCCTGTCTCTCCAGCTGGCCCAGGAGGCCTTGCCGAAGAACGCATCCCAACAGATCCACGCCTTCTCCTCCACTACCCTGGATGACATACTGCACGCTTTCTCAGAAGTCAGCGCTGCCCGAGTAGTGGGAGGTTATCTGCTCATGGTGGGTCCAACTCCCAGCACCTCGCCCCACTTCCACTCTGGAACCCCTGTCAGAACTGTGCCAGGCATGGTGGTACATGTCTGTAATCCCAGCTACCTGGAAGACTGAGGCTAGGGGTCACTTGAGTCCATAGGTTCGGGACTACCCCAGGCAACATAGTGAGACCTGGTCTCAAAAAAGCAGCCAGGAAGGAGGAGGGATCAATTAACGCACAATTGTGACAAATCAATAAAATGAATTTAAAAAAAAAAAGCAGCCAGGAGTGGTGGCAGGCACCTGTAATCCCAGCTACCTGGGAGGCTAAGGCTGGGAATCACTTGAGTCTATGGGTTTGGGACTACCCCAGGCAAGATAGTGACACCTAGTCTCTTTTTTTTTTTGAGACTAGGTCTTACTATTTTTGCCCATGGAACCGCAGGCTCTCGTTGCCCGGGGTACCACAGACTCAAGCAATCCCCAGCCTCAGCTTCCCAGGTAACTGGGATTACAGGTGCACGCCACCACCACACCTAGCTACTTTTTTGGGACTAGGTCTTGCTACGTGCCCCCGGTGGGACTCGAACTGCTATCCCTGGCCCCGGCCATGGCTTCCTAGGCTGCCACCTAAAGGCATGCACCACCATGCCCAGCCCTGAGACCTAGTCTCTTAAGAAAAAACAAAACAAAACTGTGCCCTCTCTCCACAGCTGGCCTATGCCTGTGTGACAATGCTGCGGTGGGACTGTGCCCAGTCCCAGGGGGCTGTGGGCCTTGCTGGAGTGCTGCTGGTAGCCCTGGCTGTGGCCTCAGGCCTTGGGCTCTGTGCCCTGCTCGGCATCACCTTCAATGCTGCCACTACCCAGGTATATCAGGACTGCAGGGCAGATGTGGGCACCATACACTCAAGCCATTCATTCAGTTTCTCCAGCTGCCTGCTGCTGTGCCCCTCCAGGTTCTGCCCTTCTTGGCACTGGGCATCGGCGTGGATGACGTATTCCTGCTGGCACATGCCTTCACAGAGGCAACATCTGATACCCCTCTTCAGGTGAGGCTTCATCTTCCAGTCTGGTCTACCCTGAGGCAGTTTAGCCTGTGGGTTAGGAACTTCTGGGTTTGGGTGACCTTAGGCCAAAGAGTAACCGCCGTGTGCCTCAGTTTCCTCATCTGTAAATGGCAGTGGTAATAGTGCTTGTGTCAGAAGAGTTGTGAGGCCTGGCGTGCTGAGTCAGTCAAGTGCCTGGGACAGTACGCAACAAGATCATGGTACACTCGATAAAGTGAGCTGCTGTGGGGTGGTTGTGCCTCCCCGGCCACACCCCAGTTCCCACTGCTCCCCGTGCTCTACCTTGAAGGCCCAGCCCCCTCCCTTGTCCTGGCAGGAGCGCACCGGCGAGTGTCTGCAGCGCACAGGCACCAGCGTCACGCTCACGTCCATCAACAACATGGTCGCCTTCTTCATGGCTGCCCTGGTTCCCATCCCTGCCCTGAGGGCCTTCTCCTTGCAGGTGAGGCCTCGTGAGTAGGGTCAGGCCCACCAGTGGGCATGGTGCTGGGAGCCTGCTTCATCCAGCCTTTGTGCTCTTCCTGTCCACCCCCAGGCGGCCATCGTGGTTGGCTGCAACTTTGCAGCTGTGATGCTTGTCTTCCCAGCGGTCCTCAGCCTGGACCTGCACCGGCGCCATTCCCAGCGGCTCGATGTGCTCTGCTGCTTCTCTAGGTACCCCCGCCCCACCAGGCCTTTTCCCTCGACCCCTTCCCATCCTGTCCCCCGGCTGGCATTTGCAGGCACACACCTGTCACCCCTCTCTCTGCCTTTTCCAGCCCCTGCTCTGCTCAGGTGATTCAGATTCTGCCCCAGGAGCTGGGGGATAGGACAGTACCCATGGGCATTGCCCACCTGACTGCCACAGTTCAAGCCTTTGCCCACTGTGAAGCCAGCAGCCAGCATGTGGTCACCATCCTGCCTCCCCAAACCCACTTGGCGCCCCCTCCTTCTGACCCACTGGGCTCTGAGCTCTTCAGTCCAGCAGGGTCCACACGGGACCTTCTAGGTCAGGAGGAGAGGACAAGGCAGAAGACAGTCTGCAAGTCCCTGCCCTGCACCCGCTGGAATCTTGCCCATTTTGCCCGCTACCAGTTTGCACCCTTGCTGCTCCAGTCACACACCAAGGTAAGACCACAGGCCTGTGGAAGTTGGGTGGGCCGAAGGACAGCCTTGAGTGTCTCCGGGTCCCAAGAAGGGCAGAGGGCCTCACCTACCACCTGAGGACTGAAGGGCATCCTGAAACCTCCCGCTTAGTTGCCGCTTCCCACAGGCTGTGGTGCTGGTGCTCTTTGGGGCTCTGCTGGGCCTGAGCCTCTATGGAACGACCTTGGTGCAGGATGGGCTGGCCCTGACCGATGTGGTGCCTCGGGGCACTAAGGAGCATGCCTTCCTGAGCACCCAGCTCAGGTACTTCTCCCTGTACGAGGTGGCTCTGGTGACACAGGGTGGCTTTGACTACGCCCACTCCCAACGCGCCCTCTTTGATCTGCACCAGCGCTTCAGTTCCCTCAAGGCCGTGCTGCCCCAGCCTGCCACCCAGGCACCCCGCACCTGGCTGCACTATTACCGCAACTGGCTTCAGGGTGAGCGGCAAGGCCCCTGGCAGGGAGGGCTTCCGCAGGCACAGCCTGCCTGGCACCAGCGGCTAACTCCGCCCTGTCCCATTGTCCCCAGGGATCCAAGCTGCCTTCGACCAGGACTGGGCTTCTGGGCGCATTACGCGCCACTCCTACCGCAACGGCTCTGAGGACGGGGCCCTGGCCTACAAGCTGCTCGTTCAAACAGGGGACGCCCGGGAGCCTTTGGATTTTAGCCAGGTGGGCAGAGGCTAGACGGGTCCCTAGCAGAGAGGGGCTCCAGGCCTCCCGGGCCCAGGCCTTCAGCCCTCTCTGCCTCTGCAGTTGACCACAAGAAAACTGGTAGACAAGGAGGGCTTGATCCCACCCGAACTGTTCTACGTGGGACTGACCGTGTGGGTGAGCAGCGACCCTCTGGGTCTGGCAGCTTCACAGGCCAACTTCTACCCCCCACCTCCTGAATGGCTGCATGACAAATACGACACCACCGGGGAGAACCTACGAAGTAAGTCCCTGGGGAAGCTAGCAAGAACCTCAGCCGGGCCGGGCACGGTGGCTCGTGCCTGTAAGCTTCAGTCTATGAAGCGGCCGGGGCTAGGGATCGCGGTTTGAGTCCCGCCGGGGCCCGTAGCGAGACCTAGTTCCAAAAAAATAGCTGGGCGTGGTGGCGCGCGCCTGTCATCCCAGCTACCTGGGA
>PVHY01028149.1:0-15498 GCA_004024945.1 Uropsilus gracilis | reverse complement strand
GCTCGCCTTTAATCGTAGCCTACAGAAGCGAGGCCGAGGCTAGGAATTGCTTGAATCCGCAGGTTCAAGACCCACCCAGGGCAACATAGTGAGACCAAGTCTCAAAAAAATAGCTGGGCGTGGTGGCGCACGCCTGTAATCCTAGCTGCCTGGGAGGCTGAGCCTGGGGATCACTTGAGTCCATGGTACCCCGGGCAACGTGAACCTGTGGTTCCCTGGGCAACAAAGCGAGACCTAGTCTCAAAAAAAAAAAAGAGCTCCCATCCTTTTCCAGAGCCCCCCTCCATCCCTGGACAGAAACGCCAACTTCCTGGCAACACGCTGACATGCCTGGCACAGGAGCCAGTGAGACGCAGAGCCGTGCCCGAAATGTGCCTTCTGGGGTGGCGAGGCTCCAGGCACCATCAGGCGTGTGGAGAAGGCTGAGCCAGAAGCGCATCCTCAACAACAAAAGGCCACCGAGAGCCGTCAAGGCCTGGTGGAGGAGGGATGCTCACGCCTGAAAGGACACCAGCCTGCCCGCGGCCCTAGTCAGGACCAGGTGGCCAGGCTGGATGCAAGCTCGTTGCTGTACCTGCCCGAGCTGGGCCTCCTGCGATGGACCGAGTCTGCAAACAAGGTCCATCTGCCCGGGCCTGGCAGGGGGAACACGGCAAAGGCGGAGGGTGTCATCAGGGACTTGTGGGTCTTGAAGAGCCAGGATTATGTTTGGAAGCACAACTTCGGAGCATCTGGAGAAGTGCTTGGGCAGCGGCCTGCGTCTTCTGGAGAAGATCAGCATCGTCCCCCGCCAGGTCAAGCGGGGCCAGGGGAGGCAATGCCATGTCCATGCCCGTGTCGTGGCTCCCCTGCTCCCCTGCTTCCTAGCCACGTCCATGGTCCCCACCGCCCTCCCCCCCATCACCACCACCACCTCCACCGAGAACAGCATGGGGTCTTCCCAGGTCCCTGCCCAACTCCACTCCTAGGAGAGGATGTGCTACGGCCCCTAGCAGGCCACAGGTCCCTAGGAGAGGACGTGCTACAGCTCCCTAACAGGGACCACAGGTCCAGCCTGCAGTGTTTGCGTTGAAACAGGAGGAAATGCCATCAGGCCTGGGGTCTTCCCGGGCCTCACTGTGGAAACTGAGGCATCAGACAAGCACAGAGCACAAGAGCCCAAGGACACCGCATGGCCCCGCACCTCCTGCAGGGCCTGATCTGCACAGGACGGCCCCACTCAGGGGTCTTGCTCTCTCGGCGAGCCGTGGGCCGTGTGTGGCGGGGCAGCCGGAGCCTGTCGGAAGCCCTGGAGAAGCAGCGGAACCGCTCAGGGCAACGTGGGGTCCTTCCAGCTTGAGTGACGCTGCACCACCTTCGAGGAACAGCTGGGCAAGGCCGGCCGTGAGGGCCCGCTGGCTGAGGGGCACAGGGCAGGGCTGTCACCTGTATGTCACTGCGTGAGCATCTCGGGGTCTCATCAACGGTCTGATGGTGTCAGGGTGCAGAGGAAAATCATGCTGTGATCCTCTGGGGTCTTCTAAGCTAGTGGTTATACAAGCAGCAGACGGTCGGTAAGAGAAAGTGGCAAAAGGAGATTTCGCACTGACATGTGGACAGCTCTAGGCAGAGAGACTGAGGGGTGAATTCCCACAAGGCTTCGGGCGCCATCTTGAATCACTCAACCAAGCGGGCAGACTGCAAGGCATGATGGGAGGAGGAAGGGGAAAGTCTGTTAGGGAGCTTCTTTGGCGAGACCTCTTCGATAAAGATGCAGATGGAAGTTCTGCCTTTTCCCTTGAAAAGAGAGCAGGAGTGTTGGTCTTCCCAGGGCTGGGAGGAAGATGACCTCACAGAGAGACGTCACAGGTAGGCAGCCCCCACCCAACTCTCACAGCCCCTCCCATGAGTCCAACCTTAGGTCAAGTGGATGCTCACAGAGTGGCAGACGCGCCCTGCAGCAGTACCTGTGCTGGGGGAGCCAGCCCAGCCCAGCCCTTCAAGCCCTCTCTCAGATGCCTCAGACATTCCCTATCTCCTCAGCCCTGCACACGCATCTCTTCCTGGGTGACTGCCTCAGGTGTGTCTTGTTGTTACCTCCACATTGCAACTTAGACAATGACTCAGCTTCTGGGGGTAAAGAGAAGGGCGCCCCTGGAGTTGTGCAAGGCAATGTAACAAACGTTCCTTCCATGGACCTCACGGACCTGGCCAGCTGGAAGTCGGGCCACAAATGACCATCCCTTGTTAGTCACGAGCTTGTTATTTTTTTTTTTTTCATAGGAGAGGTATTTGGTGTCTGGAAAAGGGATTTTAAAATAACTTCTGGCTGATGAAGAATTTTAAAATACCCTTTAGAACAAAAGGTCTTCTGGATGCTTGGTCCCCAGGATAAGTAAACAGGCACAATGGACTGCCTGTTTACTTGCTACAAATTGTTTACTTTGCTACAAATTGAAGGCAGAGAGGGGTTTTTGTGTCCAGGGTTACAGAGCTGTCAGCCTCCCAAAGAATTCCAGCAACCTCAGCCATTCCACACGCCCCACCTCAACTATGCAGTGGAAAGATGTTGTGTTTGGAGTGCGGTCTCCACCGGCTTGGTCTGGCCTGGGGTGGGAGCGGGGACTGGGTCTGTCACTGCGCCTGTTTCTGGAGCCCAGAGTGAAGGGACTGAACCAGCATTTTGATCTATAGGAAAGACGAGGTTCCTTTGAAGAAGGAAGGAGGGCAGGGAGGAGGGAGCAGTGGTATGAGCTCACTCTCCTCAGAGCTCATGGTGGGAGTTCTCACCCTTGAGACTCCCTCAGGCACCCAGTTCTCCCCAGGGCCTGGCCACAGTCCCTGTCCCAGGACCATGCTGACCCCATCCCTGCTTCCAAATGGAGGGTCTGATGGACTCAGGACCACACTGACCCCATCTTCCCCCTGGCTCCATTCTACCTGCTGTCAACTTCGGGCTGCTGTCTAGCTCGTTAAATTCATACAGTGAACCCAGAACCTCAGAATATGTCTTTATTTGGGGATAAAGACCTCGAAGAGGAGGTTAGGCCAACTGTTAAGCCTCTGGGGGGGAGGGGCGGGACCTAGCTGACCTGTCCTTAGTAGAAGACGTTGGGTACAGATGAGAGGACTCTGAGGAGCTGGCGAGGAGGTGGCTGTGCACATGCCAGGAGGGAGGCCACAGGAGAAACCCAGCTGCCACTACCTTGACCTTGGACTTCCGGCTCCAGAGCTGAGACTTCGGGCTCCAGAGCTGGCATCACCCTGTCTGTGGCACCTTGTCAGGCAGCCCTTGGGGGTCACACATTGTGGAGAGGACAGACCCTGCACTCTGCATGTCTCCCTCTCCTTCTCCGTGAGGCACCTGGCTTGGGGTCCCGGACACCAGGCACCCGGAGCTGGGCTGACATGGAGCAGACACTCTCCAAGGAATCTGCCAACCTGGCTGTGAAGCCGGGATCCAGTATGGGTGGTACTGAAATGGAGGCACTGATGCCTTCAGCTGTGTCTGAAAAACACAGAGGTAAAGAGGCCTCAACAGGATAAGGGTGCTTTTATGAGAGAGAGAGGGTGGGGGACTTTTGGGGAGAGGAGAGACATGAGAATGGCAGGTGGGTAAAGAGTAGCCCGAGTGACCAGGCTGGGCAGAAGTCCCCTGGAAGAGTGAGCTGGGGGTGGCAAGAAGCCATGGTGGCTGGCGGAAGAGTGGCCATTGTGGAGTGTGGCACCGCAGCAAGGCGGCATCGTGAGCTGGTCCCTGGAGATGGCCAGGGATTTGGAAAGCTGATTTGTGCATCAGGAACTGTGGAAGAGGTTTGAAGAGCCTTGGAGAAGCGGAGCAGCTCGGAACACTGGAGAAGACAGAGAAGACACCAGAGAAAGACTGGACTTTGCAGAGTGCCTGCCTCAGGTATGGAGGGGCAAAGGGGCACCATCATGGACATGTGTCTTTGGGAACTTTGGGACCAAAAATGGTGACTGGAGTCAGATAACTGCCACTTGTGGCCTTAAGGACTTTTGTTTTCCCTCTTAATATTCCCTTGTAAATAAACCCTGTGGTTAAACTGCATTTGACTGACAACTGCTTCGCGCAGGTGGCACGAACCTGAGGGAACCTGGGTGGTGGAAGCTGCATTTTAAGTGTGGCCTGTTGGCTGGAGGCTTCTGCCCCTTCGTCACCCGATTCCAGCTGTGACACCAACCCGTGTGCTTACGTCCTTCCATCTCCTTCGGCCCCAGGTTCTGTCTCCATCGATTTAGTGCCAAAGGACTAAGTGGACATTCTGCTTCTCCGGCCACCGTGTCACCCCTCCCCAGCTCCCTCTTTATATCCTTGCCAATTTACAGAAAATCAGAGCTTCACAGGGGCCACTGACAAGACAGAGCTCTGTTGAGAGGTTGTGACCAGCTCCGCCACGCTGCTCAAACTCTAGCGAGGCCCCAGGCACTTTCAGTCTCATAGCATCTATTTCCTCCCCCCGGAGAAATGCGTCCTCACAAGTAAGAGGGCTTCTGTCTTCTCTCCCTATGGTGTGACATGCTAGAGATGCACACTGGACCTCTTTGAGGGAGCAGGGTTCCTGGGGACACGGCGACCGCAGGTAATGAGAGGGTGCAACCTTCACCAGCAGTCCTGGCTGTGGTCTGCATTCAGCGTTCTTGTCCTGGAAGTGACTGGACGTCTACCATCTATGGGTTGAAAGCTCCAGTGTGAGGACTTAGACTCCCCCCTCCAAGTTCTCCCAACCAGTGTTGGCGTGGGCCTTGCCCACACACCCTGGGTCTAGTCCATATACCCTGGGTCCGGCCCACATACCGTGGCTCTGCCTTAACATCTCCGAATGAAAGGCTCCTCTTGGCCTCAGCTCTTGATGGCTTCAGACTCTCTCTTGGGTTTCTCTGCAGAACTTTCTGCTCACACTCAGGCCCAGCCTAAGGTTCACCACAGGGGCTATTTCGGATTCCTTCTCCACCGGAGTGAGGCCACGACGAACACCCAGCAAACTGTGGCTCCAGAGGCCAATATGTGGCGTGAGATTTCATTAACTGCTTCCCACTTTCATAGAATCTCTTGTTCTTGGCAGACACCTTCACCCCGGACCGCAGAGAAGCTGTGGTCCTTTATACCAGCTCTCACCATCTTGTCGCTTCAAGTTGATTTTATTGAGGTCCTGTCAGTCTACGGTACTGTCTAGGTTTTAGGGACGCAGATTCATACCTCTCCAGATGGATGTTGCCACATCCTCCCCACTATAAGAGCCCCTGTAACCTGCCACCAGAGCTCCCTTCCCCTGGTCACTCCTACCTACCCCCAGGCTCCCCCCTCAGTGGCCTCAGTCTACAGTCAGAGAAATGCGGTTTGTGGGCTCCGTTTTTGTTCCTTTGCTCAGTTTCTTTATAGCCCACCCACGAGTGAGACCATCGGCATTTGTCTTTCTCCCTCTGGTGTATCTCCCTGTAAGCCCCCTCCCCCCTTTCCAGTTTCGTCTGTTGCCACAAATGGCGACATTCCCTTCAATACATTAAAATCCACAAATGGCCAACAGGCATATGAAGAATGCTCAGCATCACTTATATCAGGGAAATGTACATCCAAGCCACCATAAGATACACTTCACACCTCTAAGGAAGGCCCACATCAAAAAAACAAAACAAAACAAAACGGGAACAACAAGAGCTGGCAGGGATGCAGATGGAACCAGGAGGTGCAGATGCAGCTCCTGTGGAAAACTGTGAACATGAACGTGCAGAGACCCTGTCTACAGGAAGCTGGGAGGCTCGAAAGAGAAGCTCCAGCTGCGTGCAAGTCAGCAAGCCCTGCATCTTCCCCCGGAAGTGATGCTATTTCCTCTTCCGGGATGGGGGGGTCCCCTGAGAGTCAGTCCTGTAGGGCTTACTGAGGGGGCTGTGGGCTTCTGAGTCCCCGAATACAGTTGAAGGTCACCCCTGAATGTCCTCGCCATCTGCCCTCTTTCCTGCTGTTTTTCTCTGAATCAACCCATTTTGTGCTTGGAGTCACTGATGGCTGTTGTGTGAGGTCGGTACCAGCACAGACGCTGCCCACGTGCCCTGACGGTGCCCACAACCTGGGCACCAGGCACCAGGCTGTTGGCAGAGCGGCTGTGACCTATCACCACAAGAGCCTTGGGTTTCTCTCGCCAGGTGAGGAAAGGGGCTCCATGGAAACTTAGTAACACCCCCCCCCAAAAAAAAAGCACAATGCGGGGGGCAAGGTCTGTTCCCAGGCTGGGGCGGGGGGCTGGGCCTCGAGTGGGTTCTGGTGAAGGGAGCTGCAAGGGAGCGAACATCCTGGGTGGGAGGGTCATTTCCTTCTTCTCTGCCCTTCTGAGGGTTTCCCCCATGAGGGCATGACGAGAGCCATCTTCCTCCGTGTCCAGAGTCACGCAGCCTAGAGACAGAGGCGGTCATCTGGAAAACAAGCTTGCTTTTGTCTGCACGTGTTGTGGAGGCGCTCGGAGCAGGCTTTCCAGCGATGGCCAGGCTGGAGCAAGGCCCAGCACCTTCCCTTGAGTCCTCATTTGTCCACGTAGGCGCCACCCACCAGCCACCAGCTCACCCGAGGTGGGCTGGAGTCAGGCGCCACTGATGACCACATGGATTCAAGAAGAAGGAGCTCAGCTTGCAGGGTGGGGCGGCGGCAGCAGCTGCTGGGATTGGAAGACTTGGACCCTAGGACGCCTCTGCCCACGGGCGATGGATGTGCTCGCTGCTGGCTGTGCACGGAGCTCCTGGCCGGTGCAGGGCTCACCTGGAGGGTTATCTTGGTCCCCAAGCCAAGCCTGCCTGCCCCTTGCTGGAAAGTGCCCTCACTGCTGGGGCCGAGCCAGCTGCTAGGGTCAGTCACCTGGGCCAGAGAGACCACACTGGACACTGCTTTCCAAGTCTGTGCACTCCTCCAATGGGCCGGCGGCCAGCCAGGCCGAGTTAGCCCCCTTGGGCAAGCCGAGCAATCAGGCACGTCTCCTTCTGTGCTCCCTACGGTCACCCCTTCCCCCCAACCCCATCGGGTCCCTGGTAGGACACAGTGGCAGGCAACATGGCGCCCTGCCAGGGGCAGATTGTTGTAAAGCAGAGCCCGGGGGGGGGGGGTAAGGAGCCCAGAGCAGCAGCATGGAAGCTGCTATGGTGTCTCCATCCCTGACCAGACAAGGGAAGGAGAGCTTCCACCACCTGGAACGCGGGGTCTGGCAGAGCAGACCACCTTGAGGCTGCTGTGAGGGTCACAGTCAACATCTGTGGGCTTTCCCTTGGGGGGGGGGATGCTCGCATCACTGCAGCCCCTGTGGGTCTTCATGGTCCCTGTATCCCTCCCTCCCCTGCCGAGGCCCCTGCAGCCCCCCCTCTCCCCTTGCTATCAGCTTCAGCTTTAGAGAAAGAAATGAAATAAATCACTGGAAAAATAAGGTGTCATCACCATCACCAAAAAGTTCAGGGGAAGACCAAGAAAACTCTCTGGGGCTCTGTGATCCAGGTACGGCCATCAGAGTCCAAGACTACTGCTCTCATGTGGGCACCCCGATAAGAGCGCCCAAGCAGAAGGCAGAGCCCTCGAGATCCCCCCAAGGTCAGCCTCCCAGGGCAGGTGCCCGTGAGGCGGAGGAGGCAGAAGGGTGAAGAGGAGATGTCACAAGCCTAGAGCTGAAAGCCAGCGACCAGAAGGTCCACACTGAATGCCCTTGACCACTGAAGCCACAGGCCGTTTGGCAGGCAGGATCACCTGTGTGGCCCTGGGACCTGTCGTCTCTCTCCTAGGCTGGGTGAGTCCTCAGCTTTGTTGCTGAGGCGTGACGCCCAGGCGGGAAGGCCTCGGAATGCTCATTTTGTCTTGTCTCTGTAATGTCGGCAATGGGCAGAAGCGAAAACAAGCGAGTTAATCAAGGTCAACAGATGCTAGCACTTTTGTCCTTGCTTTAAGTGTGACTGCAACAAAGTTTTATTCTTATTGTGATTGACGCGGGGTAATGATGTAGCTGAAAACTGAAAAGGCGCCAAAATGCCCCGGTGGGTGGGGTCTGAAAGTCATGCTTGAGAGAAGCGAGATGCACCAGAAGGCAAATAAAAGGAAGGAGCAAGGATAGGAGGGAAAAAAAGGAAAAGGACGGAGATGAGAATGGCGGACTGAGAGAGCAGGACTACGTGACCTGCCGGGGGAAACCCCTGAAGAGTGTGCTGGAGGTGGCGAGAAGCCATGGTGACCGGCAGAAGAGTGGCCGGTGTGAAGAGTGTGGCGCTGCAGCAAGGTGGCACAGTGAGCTGGTCCCTGGAGATGGCCAGGGATGTAGAAAGCTGATTTGTGCGTCAGCAATTGTGGAAGAAGTTTGAAGAGCCTTGGAGAAGCGGAACAACACTGGAGAAGAAGATAGAGCAAACGCCGGAGAAAGACTGGACTTTACAGAGTGCCTGCCTCGAGTTTGGAGGGGCAAAGAGACACCATCTTGGACATGTGTCTTTGGGACCTTTGGGACTGAAGTGGTGACTGGGGTCAGATAACTGCCACTTGTGGCTTTGAGGACTTTTCATTTTCCTGGTTAATTTCCTTGTAAATAAGGAAACTAATGTTGAAACTGTGAGGGAACCTGGGTGGCAGAAGATGCGTTTTAAAAGGTTTTGCTGTGGTTTGTTGGCTGGTAGCTTTTGGCCCCTTTTATCCAGATATCATGATAATACTCAGAATTTTCCAAGCATCTGAAAGGATCCACCCAGCAGCTCCGTCATGGGGATGGGATGACTAGGAATCCTTGGGTAAAGAGGCTGGAAGCCCATGCTTCAGGATCAGGGAATTGAACAATCATGCATTCCTAAGTCGGATGGTATTTGCAGAACAATACTGAACAGGCTTAGGAGATTAGCTGGGGGCATGTTAGATTCAGTCCCGCGCTGGGAGGCTTGCTGCTGTGCCCCAGACCCAGACCCCCAGGGCTTGCAAGGCGGCCGCCTAGTGTTACCGCCCGCCCAGTCACGCCAGCTCAACCCAGGTTCCATCACGCCTTCGAAGCTGGGGCTAATTCTCCCAGGAATGCGTCTGCTCCTCACTGGTGAGCTGTCAGACCCTCTTGTGGGGGCTCCTCTGTGTACCGGAGTCCCTGCATTGCTGTTATTTAGGGGACGTGTGTCTTCGCCTCCCCGTTGGGCTGTCAGCTCTGGGAGACAACGTCTCCATCTCCTCCCCGTTCTCCAGCTCTCCATGCCCGGAGCTGGAGTTCCACCTGGTCCTCGACACACACCTGTTATTCGGATGGGTAGCTTTAGGGGGTGCTTCCACCACACTATAGACACCCCAACAAATACCAGCAGTCACTCTGAAGGACCAGGCTGGAGCGGAACCGTTAGGTCAAGTGGACTCAAATGATGCCCAAGGAACATTGCACCCCCAAACACTGGAACATTCTCAAGGAAGGACCCCGTGTTGGGATGGGAAAGAAGTCTCGAATTGAGGGGGGTTGCAATGACAAGTGTCTTTTCTACGGCTGTGTGATGTTAGGGCTCAACCATGAGATTAGACAGAGCTGGAAAAAGGACAAACAGGTGAGGGACCCAGAGAGGCCCATTTCGGCTTGAGCATTTGCTCATGGACATTTCATTGCCATGTCCATCGCTTAGGTGTTCCCAACCGGGTCCCGTCCTGTTGGGGAACTGCTGAAGGGGGGGGAGTCCCCTCTTGGACTCAGCGTCTGGGTTAACAGAGCGTGACGCCAACTTACAGGGTGCGTGCAAAGTCCAAGGTTCTCCCAGCACACCGTCCCCCCCCCCGTGAACTGCCGCCCCCACCTCCCGTGCCCGTACTTCCCCCGACCTCCCTCTCCTTTGCTTTATGCTTTAGTTCTACTGTCAGTTTGTTAGTTGGAACTTTTTCTTGGCCTTTTGTGTGTTTCTTTTCTCTCTATCCCACCCACAAGTGAGATCACCCAGTATTTCGTTTTCCTTTCTGGCGTATATCTGCGAGTGTGATTCCTTCTGACTCCATCCATGTGATCACAAATGCATCACAGGTGTCTTTTTGATGGCTGAGTAATATTCCACAGTGTATGTATACCACAGCTTTCTGATCCTTTCTTTTGGAGGCATTTGGGTTGCTTCCATATCCTGGCTATTGTAAATCTTGCTGCAATAGCCAGTCAAGTAGAGGTGTCCTTTTGAGTTAGTGTCTTTTGGGACCCAGACGTTCTTTTCCATCTGAGCTAGTCCAGCTGTGAGGGGGCGGTGCTTGGGGGCAGGTGATGGAGACGGGGTGGGGGTGGGCAGTGGAAGGACAGACTCCCCAGAAGCACAGGGACTCTGTGCCCAGGATGATGCTCTTTGCACGAGGCTGCCTGGGAGGGAGGGGCAAGTTCAGGAGGGGCCACCGCTCGAAGCATGAGTTGGAGAAAGAAGAGTGGGTGCTGGTCACCATGAAGATGGCCAATAAGATGCCACAGTGTTCCCGCACCTCTCACTACGGAGGCATCTCCATGGCCCAGCGCAGCACAGAAGTGACAGCATGAGCAGCTCTGACAAGAGCCTGGGTCCCGGGAGGACAGGTGATGTCCATGGCTGAGGACAGGACCCTGACAGGAATGACAGATGCCTCCGGCTGTGCCGGCACCTGGGAGATGATGAGTGGTAGCCAGGTGCCAGTCCTGCTTCCCCACTTCCGGCCCCCCAACCCCCTGGGTGTGGGGACCCTAGGGGGAGAGGAGACAGGTCAGGGGGTTCGTTGAGGTGACCCCGACTTCACACACATTTCAGTTTCCACCAACTCCAAATAGAAGCTTAAAACAATGGAAACCCAGTTATCTAAAAAAACAACAGAAATGATGACCACTTCTAGGTTCGTGATCTGATATTTGTGCCACCTATTTAAGGCCAGAAGGAAAGGTAGAGACACTAAAATAGACACAAGAAGTAGGACAAAAGCTAAGAAGAGAGACAGTGGCAAAGAAGTGGTGGGGGGAGACCCTCAGGCATGGGAGATGGTGTGGGAGCTGAATCCCAGGGCAGGCAGGAGTTGGAGTCAGGCTCAGGAGCCAGGAGACAGGAGGCAGGCTCAGGAGCTTGGGAGTCAGGGTCAGGAGGCAGAAGCTGGGAGTCAGGGTCAGGAGTCAGGATCAGGATCAGGCTCAAGAGGTAGGAGCCAGGATTCAGGCTGAGGAGCTGAGAGACAGGATCAAGAGCTGGGAGTCAGCATCAGGAGGCAGAAGCTGGGAGTCAGGATCAGGAGATAGGAGCCCAGTGGGAATCAGGCTCAGGAGTGCAGGGAACAAGGCTTCTCTGCACAGCAAGGGCCGCCCACCAAGTGCCTGGGATTGGTGGAGCTGTTAAATGCACCCTCCTTCAGGATGTCCTCCAGCTCACTGACCCCTTCCCACTCTGAGCCCCAGACAAGGCTCCTTATCAGCAAGTTCGACCAAACTCAGAATTTACATAGAACAGCAAAAAGCGAAAGGCCTGTCCCAATTTTAGGGCCCCAGGAACTTCCTGCCCCCACAATGCATCACGGCCAGCATGGCAGCAGCCTAAGCATGATGCTCTGCAATGGAAGGGCAGGCGGCCGAGGAGCCAACCAAGCAGCTGAGGATGACTATTAACGTGCGGACCCAACGCTGAACAGAGCCGGTCACTGTGCTGGCCAGGCTGGCGATGGCCAAGTCCAAGGTCAGCGAGACACCACGGCAAAGCTCTGACCTCTGGGTCTCATTTTGCTGCTCACTTACAGATCCCTGCTCTTCTCCCACCATCATCAGCACCGCCTGCTGGAAGGTGCAGTTGAATCCGCTGTTGCCCTGTCAAGCCATCAGGCAGCGCACCCAGCTGGTGTGAGTTTGGTGGTGAAATAAGGTCTCCTACAAGGTACATGAGGCCGGTGAGTAACTTGACAGCAAGTAGCAAGAGTCATGGAAATGGTGCAGCTTGGACTCAGCTTCTCACTTCTAGACGCTTATCGGGTGACAGGTAGACAGGCAAGGGCGCGAGTTCATTGCTATGTCGCGGGCGAGAGGAGGAAACCAAATCACCCGAACATCGGACGGTGGGTGATGACAGAAACAATGACGCATCACACAAGAGAACGCGGCCTATGAGGTCAGCTCCGCACCAGTGTTTAGTAACAGGGAAGCGGGATCTGGTGCCATGAGGTAGGACGGGGAGTTAAATAAGCTCTGACAGGCCTGGCTTTTCTCTGAAATCCCTCCTTTTCCTAATGTTGTGAACTAACACTGACACAACTAAGATGTTGTCCAAAGTCATTGTCCAAAGTCATGTCTTCCGTGACGTTCCCAACGATCGCCTGGTAAAATCCCCCCTCCTGAGCGAGATGAGCTTTTCAACTTTTGGTATATTGGGCGGGAAGGGAAAGGGGAGAACTGGGATGGGGTGGGAGGGGGGTGATGCCAAGAGGAAGAGGACGAGGACATGAATGGCTCTGGGGGAAATTGGGGAAGGAAGGACCCTGGGCTGGGGGAGAGAACAAGGTGGGTGGAAGGTCATCTTTGATGGAAGCGAAGCTTTGTCTTCCTTTCAGAAGGGAAGGGAGGGAGGTAGAAGGGAGAAGCCAAGAGTGTTGATCCAACACAAAGCTTCATCGTTGAGTATAGATTGTGTGCCAGGCGTGGTTGGGGCACTCTCCCCAGACAGGGCACACTCCTTAGCCCAGGCATGGTCCCTGCCTTCTAGTGTCTGCCAGGGGGGCCCAGGTTTGGGCTGAGGATGAGACGGGATGTGACAGGTTCATAGACTCGATGATGAGAAGCCACGCATCATTGGAAAGAAGAGATACTCATGTGATTTCGGGGTTTATGCCCATTACTGCGGACCTGAAAGACAACAGACAGCTGTAATGTCACCAAGCAAAATGTCAACTTCGTATTCTGTGGCTGTGCAAGAAGCAAGGACTTTAGAGAAACTCCTGTGTGTGTGTGTGTGCGCGCGCGCGCGTGTGGTTATTTTAAATAAAGGATGAGCAGTTAGAACCAGACTGTAACAGGACATGCAAAGATTCATAGGAACAGATCTCAGAAAGCATTGCAAATCCAACAGCATGGTGATGAACAGAAATTAGAACTCAAAACCAAGAGAACCATTTCCCCGGGCCTCAGCTACTGGCTGGTGGGAGCAGAGCTCTCTGCTGGCTTATGTAAGAGTTTTCAGAAGGCTGCTTGGTGCCTGTGAAATGAGGCATACCTCCTTAATTTCCTTTCCAAACTTAAATCAGAACCTGGAATAGGACTTAATTCTCCCCCCCTCCCCCATGCTATGCATCTGTTGGAAGAAAATTTGAAAACTAATTTCATATTGTACAGCAAAATCAAAGCCAGGTCGTCCTGATGTTCCAATCAACAAGTCTTATTTTCTTCTCTGTTCCCATCACTTGTGATTATTTATGATTCTCTCCAAATAAACCCTTCTGTTCTTCTCAGTGTCTCCTTCTGGCTTATGATTTATATACATGGACATCACTTAGGGATAGAGATGGCTGAATTCTTATTAAGGAGTTCTCTGGGTCTTCAAGGGCCTCTGCTAAGAAGAATAAGAGCTCTGTGGTGGACTCACAGGTCAGGTAGAATATTTTGTTGAAAAGGTTATACTTTTAACCAGAAGGTAAACAGGGAACCATATCACTTCTTCACTGGAACTTGGAGAAAATCAATCATTGTCTTCGTGCCACCGCAGCGCCCTGCTGAAACCATTTCCACAAATGCTGGAGGACAGAAATACTTGATTCTTGCTCAGAAATCTCATCCAATAACTTGATATTGGCACCGTCCCACCTGGGCCTTCATACAAGGCTCACCCCGTACTGCTCTCCCTGCTCCCCCCCCCATTCTTCATCCCTTTGGAGCGGTTTAAAATATATGGCATATTTTCAGCTTGAAAATATTGAGAACATTTCCAATACGGCTTTAGAATGATTGAAGTTTGAACGCTGGAGAACAAACTCCCCAAAGCAGGTATTCGATCCAGGAACTTCTCGAGAAACCAATGCTCGTGCCTCTGAAGTGCTAAAGGGCCTTTTAATGCAGGTTCACAGCAACCCCCACCCAGAGCCTTCCTGCCTGCCTTCTCCTGCCTTCTTCTCTTCTGAATCAGAGCAATGTAAACTCAAGACCGGGGTGCCAGGCTTTGTGCTCTCTTACCTTCAGCAATTACATAGCCAAATCAGAAGAGAGCAGGAACACCCCCCAAAGCACAGCGTGTTAATTCCCTGAAAATGAGTGACTGGGTTGCAACCTCTCATCCTCAGGTTCTGGTGGACCCGGGTGGAGCAAATTGGTGACATACTTCCCCAACTACATCCCCCCCAAGTGCTGCGAGGAGAGATGTAACCCTGTGGTATCTCAAGTCATTCAGCACCACTGCTTTCTGGCAAACAAAGAATGCTTCCTCGTGTCTGTCGTCTCCCCCGCCCGGACTGAGTTTGCACAACAAAGCAGAAAGCCCCACAAACTCCCTCAGACGCCTAACGACCCCTCGGTTTTCACTGCCGTGTCTCCTTCTCTCCACTGGATCTCCAAGAATGTCCAGGAGTGTTGTGAAATCTTCTAAACAAAACTGATTTCAGTTCACTTTCATCAAAAACAAATAAACACAGCAAGTGGGGTGGGATGGGGGGTGTGGTGAGGGGAAAGTTGGGAAATTATTGTCTTAGATCCTAAGGGATCACCACCCCTCCCCCTCCCCCCCATTGAGGAGGCTGCCTGAGAACTACCCACCGAAGATTAGATGATCAAGATAAGAAAGTGGGCTCACCGCTGAAAGGAAGGACGGATGGAATCTGATAAGGGGAACAGGAAGGACGGCTGCCCGCTGGAAGCCATTTTAGAAGTGACTCGGAGGTAAAATGGCCATGGTGGAGATGGGGGTGGGGTTTTTGAGACGAGAATATTCCCCAAAGATAGAACCATGGGCACAGACGGGATGAGCAGAGGGCTAAAGGATGCTTACACCCTTTCTCTTAACTCAGGTCGCTCACAAAGACCTTTGGAGTCAGATGGAGATGCTTTCTGAAGCATGGGTTAAGAACAAAGAAGTGGTTTAAAAAGTATTGCATGGAGAGCTAATGTGACATAAACTCATCGAAGATGTCAAGACCACCATTAGGGCCACTAGAGCTACACTTTAGCGTTTCCCACAGTCTGGGTGGGTAGAGGTGTGGGTGGGGCGGGCTTTCCCCGGGATGTACCCACAAAGCCTTGTGACCGTCCTCTGTTCTGATTGGTGGATTGTCATTCTCTCTTCTCAGTATTGCTCTGGCTATCTTCCACAGTCTGAAGGTGGTGAGGCTTAACCCAAAACCAAAGTACAGAAAGGAAGTGTTGATGGCTAGGAAGCCATGTTCGAATCCCTGTTTCCAAAATGCGTTCTCCCTTCCCATTTCCTTCTCCCCATATAATATCCCAGAGAACTTGTATGTCAACCCACAGCCCCTCTGACTGATTGCCAACCGTGTTTCTTGCCCACCGGTCACTTTTTGAGCAGGTGGAAAAGAAACCATCCCATAAAGATCTCTGGGTGGGGGGGATGGGG
>PVHY01028148.1:0-10147 GCA_004024945.1 Uropsilus gracilis | reverse complement strand
CTAAAGAGATCTGGGAGAAACAGGCATTAATCCATAGGCTCCAGTAATTTGTCACAATTTCACTGTTCATTCCAATTACCATCTCTTAAACTGAGGACTCCCAAGATCAATCTTCAGTTCTGGATAATTCCTACAGGCATCCCAGAACCTCAGACTCATACATCCACAACTGAACTCAAGATCTGCTGTGAGGGAATTCATAACCATTCACCCAGTCTCTCAAACTAGAAAGAGACATCGTCTTCGTATTTCCTTGCTTTCTACCTATGGCCACCAAAGCTTGTCCATTACAGCTTGATCATTCCAGCCATTTCTCTCAATCTGACACCTGGCCCTTAACCCTTCATAACCTATAATTAATGAATGCGCCCTGCACTGTCTTGAGTCTGCTGGCACTTCAGTCCTCCTCCTTACTGCCTTTATCTCTTACAGCCTTCCTACTCCATTCACTGACATTTTCTCAGTCTTATGTAAAGTGATATGCAAATGAAGCTTCAAGCTGAGTCAAGTCCTCTAGCCTCCTGCTTTCTAACAGCCAGACAGCTGCTCCTAACCCCCTCTGCAAGTGAAAATTCTGGAGCTTAGGCCATCTGCCCCAGCCTCTTAATTGGTCTCTCTGCAGTCAATCTCTCCCCTCCCCAAAGTTCCAGCTCTTGCAGGGTTTCCATTCCAATGGGGGTAAAAAAGAGAAGCATGAGAAGTGTAATTTTGTCAAGGTGGAGGGTTTGGGGGCGTGGCCCTGGAGTAAGGGGCCCTGGCTGTGCTTGGAGACCCAATGTGATGGCTGCAGAGGGGATGAGACACTGCTACCACAGTTGCTCTGGAAATAAAGTAAAATTCCATAAGAACATCACAGAGGGAGAAGGGGAAACCCACCGTGACTGAAGGCCCTGATGTCAAATTAATATCACATAATGTCCATGAATTTATTGTAAAAAGAGAGCATGTCTCAACATCAGGAGCAAAGGAGCCATGTGGAGTGGCCCCTATCAGTTTGCTAAAAAGGAAACCAGTGGAATCAGGTTTAGAGACAGGGCCTGTCACAGGGAGGCCTGCATTTTACCTACAAGGGTCACTACACTAACAGTTGGACCAAGATTCCTAAATTCTGGTTGCATCTAAAATTAACCAAGAAGTGCTAATGACCGCAAACTTCCTAGATTGTTAAATAAAATAAATTATATAAACTTTTATATATATATATATATCTCATCTTAGGGGCTGATGTGGTCTCACAATCCAAGAAACAGGTAGAGAGGGGCAGAGGTGGTGGGCGGGACCACACCGGTTTAGACCAGGTGTCTCCGGTGAGGTAGCAGTCCAGCAGATACCTACAAAGGTTTCCCACACAGCAGTCACAGGAAACATGTCTAATTGCAAATCTGAGGGCTCACGCTCCCATTTCAATTCCTTTCATGGTTCTCACAAAAGTCCTTTATGGGGTCACCAAATCCCTGCATGGTGACCCCTGTGAAATTCTCCAACCTCATCTCTCCCAGCCTCCAACACTTACAGTCACCTGGGTTTCCCACTGGTGTCTCTTTACAGGCACTCTCCATTCTGGGTCTTCTTGCAAATTCTACTCTTTCCTTCCACCAATTCAAACCTGTATATCCTTAGTCCCAGGGGAAAGTCATTTGCTAAACTCCAGAATCCTCTCCTGGCCCTCAGGCTCTGTGATATCTCCTGGAATCTGCTACACTTTTTGACCTCTGGACAATTTAATATTAAGAACAATTGCTTGCTTTCCTCAAGGCTGTGGTAAGAAAGGGTCACATCTTTCTAGTTCTCGTCTGTGCATGTGTCTGTACCCATGTCTAGGGGAGTGTGTGCTCTAAATATCAGTAGGTGGGGTATGTTGCTGTTCTCAGAAGAGCAATAATCCATATGTTAAATGCGCGCAAAAACTATTACAATGGCAAACCCTAAGACCTACCCTAGTTTTGACATGACTTCTTTTTTTTTTTTTTTTGAAACAAGGTCTCGCTATTTTTGCCCGTGGAACCGCAGGCTTTCCTTGCCCAGGGTACCACAGACTCAAGCAATCCCCAGCCTTACCTTCCCAGGTAGCTAGGATTACAGGCATGTGCCACCACGCCCAGCTGTTTTTTGGAACTAGGTCTCTCTTTTTTTTTTTTTTTTGAGACTAGGTCTTGCTCTTTTTGCCTGTGGAACCACAGGCTCTTGTTGCCCGGGGGGCCACAGACTCAAGCAATCCCCAGCCTCAGCTTCCCAGGTAGCTGGGATTACAGGCGCGCGCCACCACGCCCAGCTGTTTTTTTGGAACTAGGTCTTGCTACAGGCCCCAGGAGGGACTGGAACTGGGATCCCTAGCCCCGGCTGCTTCATAGGCTGAAGCTTTCAGGCACGAGCCACCATGCCTGGCCTTGACATGACTTCTTCCCTTAGTAAAAAGAAGGGTCAAGTCAGTCAGGCACAGTGGCTCATGCCTGTAAGCTTCAGTCTATGAAGCGGCTGCGGCTAGGGATCACGGTTCGAGTCCCACCTGGGGCATGTAGTGAGCTGGGCGTGGTGGTGTGCACCTGTAATCCCAGCTACCTGGGAAGCTGAGGCTGGGAATTGCTTGAGTCTGTGGTACCCCAGGTAACATGAACCTGCGGTTCCACGGGCAAAAAAATAGCAAGACCTAGTCTCAAAAAAAAAAAAAAAAAGGGGGGTCAAGTAAATTATCTCAGGCCCAGCCAGAAAGCAGGAGAGCAGGGACTGAACTTGCATGGGTGCCCGTAACTGCTGTGCAGCGCTGTCTATCAAACCCAGGTCTCTGAAGGGACAGTTACTTATTCTTCCTGCATGGAGATGATATTGGAAAAACAAAACAAGTAACAGCGCGGTTGCATGCACCTGTAATTCCAGCTACCTGGAGGCTGCACGGTTAGGGATCCTTTGAGTCCTGAGTTCGGGACTACCCCGGGCAACATAGTGAGACCTAGTCTCTAAAAAAACAAAAAACAAGTAACAAACTCACTAAGCTCCAGCTTTGATTGAGTTTACATTTCAGGTGAGGAAAGGCAACAAGCAAAAGTATACAATAATGAAGATATTGTGCATCATGAAAAAATAAAGTGGGTTGGGGGAGAGCCAGGGGCCCAGAGGTGTTATTTTTACTTTGTAATTTTTGTACAACATCGGTTATGTTTGTATGGTTGTCATTCCCCTTAGGTATGTCCCTCCCCTCCATTTTGTACTCCTATACCCCAACACTACACCCTCTCCCCCCTCTCCAGTCACTCCAACTCCTTGTGCTGCAAGTCATTGGTCCATATTTGGCCCACTGGTCTTTTCTTTTTTCTGAAACAATGTTCTTTTTTTCCTGGGTGCAGACTTGCACTCACAAGGCTGCTGGGATCTCCAGGAGTAGCTGAGGCGGATAGTCAGACCAAGCATGTCAGCAACTTGTTGTAGGGCAAATATGTGATGCACTTCAGGATCCTGTCTGGTGTCTGTCACATGTTGCTGGTCCTCTGCTGTACAGTTCTGATATCTCAGTTTGGGAATCCAACTCCCAGTCACTTGGAGGCCTTCCCTGCTGGGGACAGACTTCCTCAGGTGGCTGGTCCAACTCCTCTCCTCTATTGTGTTAGCAGTTCTGCTGTAGAGCCACAGTCACATCTCTGTGGTAAAGGAAGGCGCCTCACTCACAATGCACAAAACTGTGGACCAGGGGTTTGAATCCCCAGCCCCGGAGATGATGCAGGAGAAATCTGTGACAGGTCACCACAATCTCTGGTCTCATGTTGTCTCAGTGGTTGGCAATATACTGCTTGTCCTACCCAGGTAGTGAGTGTATTCAGGGCAGTCATTACTTCCTTTCCTCTCCATTATATCTGCAGCTGGAGAGACTGGTTTTTTCATTCCTAGTACAGGTCTGATTGGGACTGGAGTAAACCAGAGAAGAGACACCACCACTCCACCCCACCCCCAGCAACACCCCACCACCCACACCTCCAGAACCCCTACCACCCACTCCCTTCCAGCACACACTAGAGGTGCTATTTTAGACAAGGTGGTCTCATAAGGCCTGACTGATGTGGTGACATTTGAAGAGGGCTGCAAATGCTTTGTAGCATTCTAAGCAGGGATAAATAAGTACAAAGATCCGGAAAGTGACCCAGCTTATTCAGGAAGTAACCAGGGGCCCATAAAGAGGCAGGTGGCAGGAGAGCAGTAGGACATAAGTTCTGAGAGGAGGGTCAGGCCTGGATTCATCAGGGTGTGGGAAGTCAAGGTCAAGGAGTTTGAATGAATTTTTTTTTTTGAGACTAGGTCTCACTATTTTTGCCCATGGAACCGCAGGCTCACGTTGCCCGAAGTACCACAGACTCAAGCAATCCCCAGCCTCAGCTTCCCAGGTAGCTGGGATTACAGGCACACGCCACCACAACCAGCTATTTTTTTGGGACTAGGTCTCACTATGTTGCCCCAGGCGGGCTCAAACCGCAATCCCTAGTCCCAGCCATGACTCGATAGGCTGTTGTTTACAGGCACGCGCCACCGTGCCCGGCTGAGTTTGAATGAATTCTGAATGTAGCTGAGTCAGTACTGAGAATGGACATAGATGCCAGGCCTGAGACTAGAAGGTGAGTACCACAGTCTTGGACAGAGATGATGGAGACTAAAATTTTAAATAGAAAGGGATCTGGGAAATCGTCAGATTTAGCAACTAGCTCTTCTGGAAGAAACCTCTAGGAGCAGTCTCCTGAAGGTAGCTAAGGTCCCAGGAGACCAGGGAGAAAGTAGGGACTAGTTCTTTACTCTCTGACCGGACTGGGAACCTCTGACAACATAGGCAAGGACAAAACCTCTCTAGGTTGGATCCAGCACATCTTAAGCAAACACCACAATAAATCATCTCCATATTCTTTATACTTACATCTCAACCAGATCTTTTATTTTTTTTGTTTTTTTAACATTAAATTATTTATATATAAATTTCACATTTTTGTGATCTCTGGGGTTCACCCCCTGACCATACCCACCCTGTCCCACCCCCCAAAAAAAGAAAAGCATTTTAAGTTGAAATAAAGTCCTTTGTCTCAGAAATTCCATTTTAGCTGGGCATGGTGGCTCGTGCCTGTAAGCTTCAGCCTATGAAGCGGCTAGGGCTAGGGATCGCAGTTTGAGTCCTGTTCAGGCCAAGACAGCGAGTCCCCAAAATAGCTGGGCATGGTGGCATGCGCCTGTCATCCCAGCTACCTGGGAAGCTGAGGTTGGGAATTGCTTGAGTCTGTGGTACCCTGGGCAACATGAGCCTGCAGTTCCATGGGCAAAAATAGCGAGACCTAGTCTCAATAATAATAATAATAATAATAAAACTCAGAAATCCCATTTTAGAGCTTTTTCTAAGGAATGAATCAGCAAAAAGAGCAAATATGTATACATGAAGATGTTCACTTTTTGTAAAAGCAAAAAGTAAAGACTATGGTGTAAAGAAACACAAAAGGGAAATGGACAAAAATAAAAAGTAGTTGGGAGATAAGGAAAAGCAAATACATATATTAAATGGATGTTCACCCTCATAAATAATGAGAATATATAAAAGTGAAGACATAACCACTTCATAGAGCAAAAGGATGCTGTATTTCAGTTGGGCATGGTGGCGTGCACCTGTAATCCCAGATACCTAGGAGGCTGAGGCTGGGGATCACTTGAGTCCACGGATTCAAGACAACCCTGGGCAATATAACAAGACTTAGTCTTTAAAAAAAATGGATGCTGCATTTATCTGTAAAATTACAATATATTAACAATCCTGAATCCCCTCAACGCACCTTAGCACCTAGATTACGGTCTCAAAAAGGGACCAGAGCTGGCTGCCGAAGTCTCTGCGTAGACTAGAAGTTAGAAGGGAAACCTGAAATATCTTGCCAGAAAGCAAGAAAGCTTTCAGAGACAAAAAGTCTTGTTGGGAAGAAAAGAATCATTGCAAAGCCTCACCCAATGCTAAGTAAGACACTGACACCTCAAAAGGAGAATATTGGACTGAGTCAATATTAGGTTTAGTTCATTAAATGACTCACAGAAGAGTGAACATAAAGCATTGCATTCTGTTGGTGGGAATGCAACTGGTCCAGCCACTATGGAAAACTATGTGGAGAACCCTCAAACTACTGTAAATGGAACTACCATTCAACCCAACAATTCCACTTCTAGGAATCTACCCAAAGGATACCAAAACACTAATTCAAAACGACACCTATACCTGTATGCTTATTGCAGCAGTATTTGCAATAACCAGAATATGGAAACCAACCAAATGTCCCAAAACAGATGAATGGAACAGAAAATTGTGGTATATTTAATTTATACAATGAAATATTATTCAATAATCAAAAAAGATAAATTTTATGCATTTGTGATAATATGGATGGACCTAGAAGGAATCAGCCTAGTGAAAATAAGCCAGAAGATGATCTCACCTATATGCAGGATATACGGAAAACAAACAAAAGGGCCAAAAAAAGTTAAATCTAACAGACTGACAGCAGAACTGAAACATAAAGCAAAGGAAGGTGAGGTCGGGGAGGGATGGGCATGGGAAATTGGAATGGCAATTCACAGACAACAGGGGGTGGGAGAACCTTGGAGTGTATAACGATGTAAAAAAATATATGTAATCAATTAGAAAAAAGAAAAAAATAAAGAACTGCATCTTTTTTTTTTTTTTTGAGAGTAGGTCTCGCTACTTTTGCTTGTGGAACCGAACCTCAAGCTCACCTTGCCCAGGGTACCACAGACTCAAGCAATCCCCAGCCTCAGCTTCCCAGGTAGCTGGGACTACAGGCACGCGCTACCACGCCTAGCTAATTTTTGAAACTAGGTCTCGCTATGGGCCCCCAGCGGTACTCGAACCACGATCCCTGACCCCAGCCGCGGCTTCCTAGGCTGCCGCTTACAGGCATGCGCCACCATGCCTGGTCTAGAACTGCATCTTAAAAAGGGTGAGCAGAATCAACACATCTTATTTTATTGTCTTATTAGTAACTGCCCCCCACCCCGCAAAACAAAACAAAACATAGAAGGAACAAATAATAGAAAGGTGTATTAATTCTAGGAAAGTACACAGGCATTTTTTTAAAAGAGACTAGGTCTCGCTATGTTGCCCAGAGTAGTCTCGAACCTGTGGACTCAAGTGATCCCTGGCCTCAACCTCCCAGCGCTGGGATTACAGGTGCGTGCCACCGTGCCGATCATAGTACACAGGCATTTGTTATACTTATTTTGTTAACTTAGAACCATTTTGCAGAGAGTGGGGGTAAACATTTTGCTAAAGGAATATAGAACTAACACATAGATTTGCATTGTAATTACTCTTTAAAAATAGATACATTTAATACATTCTTTGGGTGTTGTATTTCGCAATTAAAGAGGTTGTTTAAAAAAACTTGCTATGGCAAGGGGTTGCTTGTTGAGATTACTGTATAGAAGCAGATGGGCAACCAAGAGGATGATGTGCTGAGATGAAACATCAGAAGCAGCAGGATTGTCTTATCAGTATGATTCTAGTTTACAAGTAAGAGGGTGAATGTTTGAATAGACAGAGACAGCTATGAAAGAACATTCACCCATATGTTGACTGGGGTGATCTCTGAGTCATGGAATTAGGGATGGCTTCAACTTTGTATTTGTCTGAATTTCTCAGTTTGACCATCGGTACGTATTGTTATTATAACAGCAATGTACTATAAAAATCCAAACCACCTCCACTCAATCTCCCACACATAACTACTCTAATAACTAGCCTGATAGGTTATTTCTCACACCTTTAAACACATGCATGTGTGTGTGCATGTGCGTTTGTGTATGCACTTCTTTCTTTTTAACAAAAATGAGATGATGGTCCATACACTGTTCTGCAATTTACCTTTCTTATTTAACAAGATTATAGAGATATTTTCTTTGTGACTCATACCTGTATAATCAGAAAACAAAAGTATAGTTGTTTCTGGCTTGGGGAAAAAAATGATCCTATAAGGCTATAGTATTGATACAGTAAGAAATGGGAAAAACAACACACTTGAAATGATACTGTTTTGGAAAAAATTTTGAATAAGTAGATAAAGGGTTTAGAAAAATATACCCCAGAGTTTTAAATATTATCATTTTGTTGAGGATAGCAAAGGCAGTAACTGTGACCTTTTATTTTTTCATAGTTTTCTAACACTCTTTTAAAAAGAGCTTTTGAAATTGAGCACATATTAGTTCTTTTTAAATTCTGACCCCCATCTCATTTTATTAGATACAATTGACATATAACATTGTACTTTTATTTAAAGGATTTTTAGATTTTTTAAATTATAGTGGTACTATTTGCACTTTACACAAATAATATCATATGGTGCGCAGTACAGCGTTGGGTTAGTTAAAATTTCTAATTTGTGTCATCTTGATGTTTTCATCTTATTACAATGGCTCTCTTTCATTTATTTGTTTGTTTTTTTGAGACTAGGTCTCGCTATTTTTGCCCGTGGAACTGTAGGCTCCTGTTGCCCGTGGTACCACAGACTCAAGCAATCCCCAGGCTCAGTTTCCCAGGTAGCTGGGATTACAGGGGCACGCCACCACGCCCAGCTATTTTTTGGGACTAGGTCTCACTGTGTTGCCCCGAGCGGGACTCGAACCACGATCCCTAGCCCCAGCCGCTTCATAGGCTGAAGCTTACAGGCATGAGCCACTGTGCCCGTCTTGTATGACAGTAATATTGATAATTTGCATCTTCTGATGAAATTTTCTTCTTTCCCATCCAAGATGCTTCCTACCTCTCCAAATCAGGAAATCACTATCTTAAGCTTTATGTTTATGACTTCCTTGCCTTTCATTTTATAGTTTTGTCTTCTATATCATGATTAGCCAAATAATGGGTTGTTTCAGTTGTTCCTGGATATCAGAAAAAGGGTATTATGAGCCAGGCGTGGTGGCGTGCGCCTGTTGTCCAAGCGCTGGGAGGCAAGAGGCTTGGGATCACTTGAGTTTGCAGGTTCGAGGCTACCCCAGGCAACATAGTGAGACCTAGTCTCAAAAAATAGCCACGCACTGTGGCAGGCGCCTGTAATCCCAGCTACCTGGGAGGCTGAGGTTGGGGATCACTTGAGTCTGCAGTACCCCAGGCAACTTGAGTTTGTGGTACCCAGGGCAACATAGCAAGACCTAGTCTCTAAAAAAAAGGCCTAGTCTCAAAAAAAAAGGGTAGGCCGGGCACGGTGGCTCGTGCTTGTAAGCTTCAGCCTATGAAGCGGCCGGGGCTAGGGATCATGGTTATAGTCCCACCTGGGGCCCGTAGCAAGACCTAGTTCCAAAAAAAAAAATAGCTGGGCGTGGTGGTGCGCGCCTGTCATCCCAGCTACCTGGGAAGCTGAGGCTGGGGATTGCTTGAGTCTGTGGTACCCCGGGCAACGAGAGCCTGCCGTTCCACGGGCAAAAATAGCGAGACCTAGTCTCAAAAAAAAAAAAAAAAATCAAAAAAAAGGGGGGGGGGCGGTATCACAATACAATTAGTCCTCAGGTTCTTGCATATCTAGCCTTCAAGAACATTAATTTTAAAAAATGCTACTGTTATGTATGGCTGTGAGTCATTCAAAATTTACTCCACCCAGGCGTGGTGGCGCATGCCTGTAAATCCCAGCTACCTGGGAGGCTGAGGGTAGGGATCACTTGAGTCCATGTGTTCGAGACAACCCTGGGTAACATAGTGAGACCTAGTCTCAAAAATTTTTTTTCACTCCTGATAATTAATTAATTAATTAATGATTTTTCAAATGATTTTTACTCCTGATATAGTCACGGTCATACCAGGCAGGAGATGGCAACAGCAGTGGTTGCCACTGCTGAAATAGTCCAATCAGTCATAGGAATGAAAAACAGCCCAATGTGCCAGGCATGGTGACTCGTGCCTGTAAGCTTCAGCCTATGAAGCTGCCGGGGCTAGGGATCGCGGTTCGAGTCCCGCCTGGGGCCCGTAGCGAGACCTAGTTCCAAAAAAAATAGCTGGGCGTGGTGGTGCACGCCTGTAATCCCAACTACCTGGGAAGGTGAGGCTGAGGATTGCTTGAGTCTGTGGTACCCCAGACAACGAGAGCCTGAGGTTCCACGGGCAAAAATAGCAAGACCTAGTTTCAAAAAAAAAAAAAAA
>PVHY01028147.1:0-15498 GCA_004024945.1 Uropsilus gracilis | reverse complement strand
AGACCCAGTTTCAAAAAAAAAAAAAAAGATTTTATATCTCTGAAATAGTTTAAAGAGACTGTGGAGGCCGGGCACGGTGGCTCGTGCTTGTAAGCTTCAGCCTATGAAGCGGCCGGGGCTAGGGATCGCGGTTCAAGTCCCGCATGGGGCCTGTAGCGAGACCTAGTTCCAAAAAAAATAGCTGGGCGTGGTGGTGCGCGCCTGTAATCCCAGCTACCTGGGAAGCTGAGGCTGGGGATTGCTTGAGTCCGTGTACCCCGGGCAACGAGAGCCTGCAGTTCCACGGGTAAAAATAGCGAGACCTAGTCTCAAAAAAAAAAAAGAGACTATGGAAAGTAAGAAAGTTTGGTTAGAATAGTGAGAAATTGTACATGGCAGGTACATGGTGTCACCTGCCTTCCTACATTCTACTGCTTTGGTGAAAAGGAAACTCCACTCAAGATGGGTACAGTTAGGAGCATGAGATTTGCTCTCCTTAAGGCCTCCAGTTAATTATCTGTTTAGATATGGTGAGGCATCAACATTTCTTTCCATGCCCTCAGCTACTTTTGCTGAAATTATGTTCTAGGCAAGTATAGCAATTGAAGAGAGAGTAAAGAAATCCATACTGAAGCCGGGCATGGTGGTGTGTGCCTGTAAGCTTCAGCCTCTGAAGCAGCTAGGGCTAGGGATTGAGTCCCGCTCGGGGCAACAGCGAGACCTAGTCCTAAAAAATAGCTGGGCGTGGTGGCACACGCCTGTAATCCCAGCTCCCTGGGAAGCTGAGGCTGGGGATTGCTTGAGTCTGTGGTACCCTGGGCAACGTGAGCCGGCAGTTCCACAGACAAAAATAGCAAAAATAGCAAGACTAGTCTCAAAAAAAAAAAAAAGAAAGAAAATCCACACTTAACCACATGTGAAATTATTAGATACAAAGAAATAGGAATGAGTTCTAAACCAGAAAGGCAAATAGATATATAGACAAAGACAGCACCTAGATTGAGACATTATATATGTTTTTTTTTTTTTTTGAGACTATGTCTTGCTATTTTTGCCCATGGAACCTCAGGCTCTCGTTGCCCGGGGTACCATGGACTCAAGCAATCCCCAGCCTCAGCTTCCCAGGTAGCTGGGGTTACAGGCGTGCGCCACCACGCCCAGCTATTTTTTTGGAACTAGGTCTTGCTACGGGCCCCAGGCAGGACTCGATCCGCAATCCCTAGCCCTGGCCATTTCATAGGCTGAAGCTTACAGGCAGGAGCCACCATGCCCGGCTAAATATGTTTCTTAATGGAAATCACAAGTGGAATATTTAATGTGCTCAGAAACTGTTAACTTTGAGTATGATACTCAGTGAAACTATCTTTCAAGAACATTTTTCAGGTAAACAAAATTTTGGAGTTTATAACAGGATTTAAATTACTGAAATACATTTCAGCCAGGCACGGTGGCTTGTGCTTGTAAGCTTCAGCCTATGAAGCGGCCAGGGCTAGGGATCACGGTTCGAGTCCCGCCTGGGGCCCGTAGCGAGACCTAGTTCCAAAAAAATAGCTGGGCGTGGTGGCGCGCGCCTGTCATCCCAGCTACCTGGGAAGCTGAGGCTGGGGATTGCTTGAGTCTGTGGTACCCCGGGCAACGAGAGCCTGTGGTTCCACAGGCAAAAATAGCAAGACCTAGTCTCAAAAAAATAAATAAATAAACAAACAAACAAACAAACAAACAAATAAATTACTGAAATACATTTCAAAGATACACTTCAGATTCATAAGAGAGGATTAAATAATCTGAAGATATAGAAGCAACTCTAGACCCATCAATTGTCAATATAGATTACAAGAATAGCCGGGTACGGTGGCTTGTGCCTGTAAGCTTCAGCCTATGAAACAACTGGGGCTAGGGATCGCGGTTTGAGTGCCGCTCAGGACAACATAGCAAGACCTAGTCCCAAAAAATAGCTGGGCATGATGGCACATGCCTGTAATCCCAGCTACCTGGGAAGCTGAGGTTGGGGATTACTTGAGTCCGTGGTACCACAGGCAACAGGACCCTGCGGTTCCATGGGCAAATAGGGAGACCTACTCTCAAAAAAAAAAAAAATTATAAGAATAAATTCTTAGGAAACTACACTTACTTAAATTTAGAGGTAGAAAACCTGAAATAATCCATAATCACAAGAGTATTTATTTGTTTATTCTTGTTTATTTTTAGAGATTAGGTCTTGCTATGTTGTCCGGTGTAGTCTCAAACCTGCTTCTCAAGTGATCCCTGGTCTCAGCCTCCCAGGTAGCTGGGATAACAGGTGCATGCCACCACGCCCCATCATGACACAATTTAAACCAGTAGTTTAAAATTTTTTTTTTTTTGAGACTAGGTCTTGCTATTTTTGCCCGTGGAACCGCAGGCTCTCGTTGCCCGGGGTACCACGGACTCAAGCCATCCCCGGCCTCAGCTTCCCAGGTAGCTGGAATTACAGGCATGCACCACCACGCCCAGTTATTCTTTTGGAACTAGGTCTCGCTACCGGCCCCATGCGGGACTCGAACCGCGATCCCTAGCCCCGGCCGCTTTATAGGCTGAAGCTTACAAGCACGAGCCACTGTGCCCAGCCTTAAAATATATATATTTTTTATTTTAGAGACTAGGTCTCGCTGTGTTGCCCAGGGTAGTCCTGAACCTGCGGACTCAAGTCATCCCTAGCCTCAGCCTCCCAGATAGCTGGGGTTACAGGCGCGCACCACCACACCTGGCTTAAAATAATTTCTATAAGGAAAAAAAATAATTTCTATAAGGAAACCAACATAACCTAATGGATTTACAGGTAACAACAGCAACAAAAGAAACATAATTCTGATGTTTCAAAATTTCTTCCAGAAAAGTAAGGTCACTTTTTAATGTATTTTATGAGATTATCGGTTGTTAATCTGAACACTCTACTCAGACAAAGACAATACAAGAAAATAAAATTATAGAATATAATTTATAGGCTGGACATGGTGGCGCGTGCCATTAATTGCAGTCTACAAAGCGAGGCCAAGGCTAGGAATTGCTCAAGTCCATGGGTTCAATTCTCACCTGGGGTAACATAGTGAGACCAAGTCTCAAAAAATAGCTGGGCATGGTGGCGCACACCTGTAATCTCAGCTGCCTGGGAAGCTGAGGCTGGGAATTGCCTGAGTTCGTGGTACTCCGCCAACGTGAGCCTACCATTCCACAGGCAAAAATAGTGAGACCTAGTCTCAAAAAAAAAAATTTAGAGCTCATATCATGCAATGCTGAGAGTAAAGTGGTTTTTGCTACTCAGTGCATGGAGTAATGGGCAGAAGGCATGAGGCCAATCAGGAGACTACTGTAACTATCCATAGAAGAAATGCTGACGGAAGACTAGAGTTAGACTGTGGGGTAGGCATGAACTGGTTAATTTCAGATAGATTGAGAAAGAACAGGAGTCCCTCTTTGCTGATAAATCAGATACAGAATGTGAGAGACACAGAGCTCAAGGACTAGCCTGAAGTTTCTGGTCTAAGTTCTTGTAAGGATTTAGCTGTTATCTCCAAGAAAGGGAAGATGGAAAGGATAGGCAAATTTGGGGGCAAAATTAGTGGCTTTGCTTTGGAAATGCAGAATTTGATAACCTAGACACCTAGTGGAGATATCAAAGAGGCATCTCTAAAGTGGATATGGAGGCTGGGCACAGTGGCTCATGCCTGTAAGCTTCAGCCTATGAAGCGGCCGGGGCTTAGGGATCGTGGTTCGAGTCCCGCCTGGGGCCCATAGTGAGACCTAGTTCCAAAAAAATAGCTGGGCATGGTGGCGCTCACCTGTGATCCCAGCTACCTGGGAAGCTGAGGCTGGGGATGGCTTGAGTCCGTGGTACTCTGGGCAACAAGAGCCTGCAGTTCCACGGGCAAAAATAGCAAGACCTAACCTCAAAATAAATAAATAAATAAATAAATAAATAAATAAATAAATAAATAAGTGGATATGGGCATTCAGGAGAGGATTATGCTGACAAAATACCCTGGGTCACTGGTAAAGTAGAGATTTTAAAATCATATTAGTTACAGGTGATGTGATGTAGAGAAAGGATGGAAAGTTCTTAAGATTGGGGGCAGCAGTAGCAGTTGCAAGTGAAAGCATGAGCCAATCAGGTGGAAATCAGCAAGGAACAGTGTTGGAGATAAAGGCAACAGAAGTTGCAGAGGCCCTGAGGAGGGTCTACTAGGTCAGTATTTGCCAGGGTGAAGTCAGTGAGGAATCTCCACCACCAAGAGAAACTGTAATCATAAGTTCAAGGATGCTGTTGGGTCAGCGTTGCTGATATTAAGAGTTTAGCGAGGTCGGGCATGGTGGCGCATGCCTGTAAAGCAACAGCCTAGGAAGCTGCAGCCGGGGCCAGGGATCGCGGTTCTAGTCCCGCCGGGGGGCACGTAGCGAGATATAGTCCCCCCCAAAATAGCTGAGCATGGAGGCGCGCGCCTGTAATCCCAGCTACCTGGGAAGCTGAGGTTGGGCATTGCTTGAGTCCGTGGTACCCCAGGCAACGTGAGCCTGTGTTTCCATGGGCAAAAATAGCGAGACCTACTCTCAATTAAAAAAAAAAAAAAGTTTAGGCTAGAGATGTTGAGATGAAGATGAAGCACTTCAGGGCAATGTCGCCCTCTTCTGGCAAGGTCAAATATCAGCTCCATTTTCATTACTAGTAGTGATTACTATGTATCGTACGTTACTAGCCTCCCCGTCAGTAAATGTAGGATTCTTTCCTTTGATTTTGTTCTATTTTGTTTGCGCTTTTATTTTTTATTTTATGTGTTTGTTTTTTTTTTTTTTTTGAGAGTAGGTCTCGCTATTTTGCCCAGGGTTGTCTCGAACGCTCACTCAAGTGATCTCCAGCCTCAGCCTCCCAGGTAGATAGGATTACAGATGCGCACCACCACACCCGGTTTGTTTGCGATTTTAAATTTTATTTAATTTTTTTGAGACTAGGTTTTTGCCCATGGAATTGCAGGCTTATGTTGCCCGGGGTACCATGGAATCAAGCAATCCCCAGCCTCAGCTTCCCAGGTAGCTGGGATTACAGGCGCACACCACCACGCCCAGCTATTTTTTGGGACTAGGTCTCGCTGTGTTGCCCCGAGCGGCTCGGGACTCGAACCGCAATCCCTATCCTCGGCCGCTTCATAGGCTGAAGCTTACAGGCACGAGCCACCGTGGCCAGCCGATTTTAAAATTTAAACTAGCATTTTTTTGAGCACGTTCTACGTGCTAGATCCTATCTAAGCTTTGGGGACACAAACCTCTGCCAGGCACCGTGTTCATACCTATACATCTCCTCTTTCCAGCTTTACAACATTTTAAATTCAAGATACTATTATCAGTCCCATTTATCGAGAAGATGATCATTCAGAAAGGTTTTAATTGCAGAGCAAGAAAATGGCAAGGATGGATTTCGAATGCAAGCCAATTTGATTACAGGCGGCACAACACAGCTGGTGAGAGTGAACCCAGAATCAAAGCCAGAGTCCGTTGCCATGGTCCCCTGACGCTCTTCCCAGCTTTTCGACAGTGGTTGAGCCTCACGTGACTTACGCCAATATGGCGCCACCCAGCGTGGTGCAGTCCCCACGTGGTTCCGGCAGGGAAGATGGCGGCAGCTGCTACCCCGACATCCCTGGAGTCCGCACCTCGGATCTTGAAGCTGGTGGCTGAGTGCGGCCGTTCCAGGGCCCGGGCGGGCGAGCTGCGACTGCCGCACGGGCCTGTGGCCACACCAGTGTTCATGCCAGTGGGCACGCAGGCTACGATGAAAGGCATCACGGCCGAGCAGCTGGAAGCGCTGGGTTGCCGCATATGCTTGGGCAACACCTACCATTTGGGTCTGAGGCCGGTGGGTGGGCCACTGCCCAATCGGGGCGGCACTGGAGCGTGGGAAGCCCTGGGGCATCTCCTAGACTCGGGTACACCTCCAAAATCCAATCGACTAACGCGTAATTAGCGTAATGAGCGCTACGGGTCGTTCCGACTTTGTGTGAGGCGAGAGGGCCCGGCAGGAATCGAAGCTGGCCAGCCCTTTCCACAACGTTAGGTCCCACTTTCATGCTTACGCTTAACCTGCTACTTACCCCAACCCCTCCAACCCAGGGTCCGGAACTGATTCAGAAAGCCCACGGCCTCCACGGGTTCATGAATTGGTCCCACAATCTGCTGACGGTGAGGCGTAGTTGGGGCCTTGATCCAAAAGTACTTCTTGGAAGTGGAGATACTCCTACTCCCACCCCCTGACAGCCCTGTGGCACTTCCCCTAGGACAGCGGAGGTTTCCAGATGGTGTCCCTGGTGTCCCTCTCCGAGGTGACTGAGGAAGGCGTCTGCTTCCGCTCCCCCTACGACGGCGACGAGACCCTTCTGAGCCCGGAGAAGTCCGTGGAGATCCAGAATGCGTTAGGTAAGCGGAGCAGCCCAGACCATCACAGTGCACTTTGAGGAAAGGTTACAAATAGGAAGGGGAAATAGTGTAGGGTAGCGTGCATTTGTTTTATGTTTACATTTGTATAAAAAAAAAAGCACATGTATGAATTATTTTTACTTTTTTACATTTAACTCTAGAAAGAAGGAAACATAAGAAACTAGTCTAGGTCCGGGGAAGGGAGAGGGAGGGTAACTAGGGACCTAATAGCTAGTTGGGTAGATGCGTTTAAATTTTTAAATCTTTTTTTGCCAGGTGAGTGGTGGGTGGGTATAGTTGATACACAATAAGCTGCAAATATTTAAAGTGTATCCTGTGATAGATTTTGACATATATCTGTATGTATGTGGGCGTGCACGTGTTTGCACACCCACATACATAAATACACACTCACCCATATGCCTGTGATAGTGAATGTATTTATCACCTCTGAAGATTTGTTATCCCTCCCACCTTCACCCATCCCTCCCACCCTAGGGAGGAGACTTTTCTCTAGTCTTGTGAAAAATTAAGTTTTAAAAATTTTGAACAAAATTTATGAAAACCAGGGTATGTATTAAAACAATGAACTAAGTCTTTTTTTTTTTGCATTATATATATATATATATAGCATCATTATATACAAGCTAAGTTGTTTTTTTTTTTTTTTTAAGGACTAGGTCTCCCTATGTTGCCCAGGGTAGTCCCAAACCTGCAGATTCAGGTGATCCCTAGCCTCAGCCTCCCAAGTACTGGGATTACAGGCACGCGCCACTGTGCCCAGCTATTTTTTTGAGACTAGGTCTTGCTATGTTGACCAGAGTAGTCTCAAACTCACGGACTCGAGCAATCCCTGGTCTTAGCCTCCCAGGGCTGGGATTACAGGCATGTACCACCGTACCTGGCCAAGCTAAGTTATTTAATTATTTAATTTTAATTTAAAAAAGTTTTTTAATTTAAATTACTTATTTTTTTTTTTTTTAGAGACTAGGTCTCCCTATGTTGCTCGGGGTAGTCCTGAACCCATGGACTCGAGTGATCCCTAGCCTCAGTGTCCCAGATAGCTGGGATTACAGGCATGTGCCACCACGCCCAGCTATTTTTTGGGACTAGGTCTCACTATGTTGCTGGGGTAGTCGCAAACCTGCAGACTCAAGTAATTCCTAGCCTCCGCCTCCCAAATAACTGGAATTACAGACGCAGGCCACCTGCCCCAGCTCTTTTTTTTTGAGACTAGGTCTCGCTATTTTTGCCCGTGGAACTGCAGGCTGTCGTTGCCCGGGGTACCATGGACTCAAGCAATCCCCAGCCTCAGCTTCCCAGGTAGCTGGGATTATAGGCACGCGCCACCACGCCCTTCTATATTTTTTTGGAACTAGGTCTCTCTACAAGGCCCCAGGCGGGACTCGAACCGCGATCCCTAGCCCTGGCTGCTTCATAGGCTGAAGCTTACAGGCACGGGCCACCATGCCTGGCTCCCGGCTCTATTTTTTACAAAATTTAACACAGTTTAAGATAAAGTGGGTACTAAAACTAGGAAGGCCAAGAATGAGGAACTATTAGACATGATTCAATCTATACACTCAGGAAGTTTGTTTTAGGGCTACAACCTGAAGGTGAGCTGAAAGAGACTAAGGGTCCAAAGTGTTCTGAAAAGTGGAAGCAATCAATATTACGGCCCTGAGGCAGAACTAGGCATGTTGGAAGAACAACAAAGAGACCCCTCTGGCTGGAGATGAGGGAAGAAGGAATAGGGAGTAGTGAGGTCTGGGTGGGGACAAGCATATTCTACTGGATCTTTTGGGCTGTGATAGTTTTGTTTTGTTTTGCTTTGTTTTGTTTGAGACTAGGTCTCACTATTTTTGCCCATGGAACTGCAGGCTCACGTTGCCTGTGGTACTACGGACTCAAGCAATCCCCAGCCTCAGCTTCCCAGGTAGCTGGGATTAAGGTGCGCGCCAACACGCCCGGCTATTTTTTTTGGAACTAGGTCTCCCTACGTTGCCCCAAGCGGGACTTGAACCGTGATCCCTGGTCCCCGCTGCAGCTTCCTAGGCTGCCGATTACATGCATGCGCCACCATGCCCAGCCAGGGCTGTGATAGTTTTGACTTGTCCTTGAAAAAGAACTGAACAAGGATACATTTTGCATATTTTATATGAAAATTTGTACAGTAAACAATATCCTTCTGTACTCTATCCTCATTCCCACGGTTTTGGTTTTCTTATATATTTTTCCAGAGTTTATGCAAGTGTAAGCTAGTTCAAATCTATTCTAATTGTTCCCTCTTGGGAGAGAACATGCTGTTTATCATATTTTCTTCCTTACCTTGTATTTTTCTTTCAAATTATGGTTTTTTTTGTTTGTTTGTTTTTTTGAGACTAGGTCTCGCTATTTTTGCCTGTGGAACCGCAGACTCATGTTGCCTGTTACCACAGACTCAAGCAATCCCCAGCCTCAGCTTCCCATGTAGCTGGGATTACAGGCGCACGCCACCATGCCCAGCTATATTTTTTTGGAACTAGATCTCACGGCTTCCTAGGCTGCCGCTTAGCATGTGCCACCATGCCCAGCCTAATTATGGAAAAATTTAAGTACATATTAAAATACATAGAACTCCATTGACCTATCAGCCAGTTTCAGCCATCACCAGATCATGACCATTGTTTCATTAGCATTCTGGTCTACTTTACTTTTCCTCTCATTTACGTTTTCTTTAAGGAAAAAAAATTTTAAGGAAGAAATATTGGTTTGTAACATATTGGTTTCAGATATTTAATATTATAAACTAACATCTACATTATGTTCATCACTAAGTTTAATTCCATCCTCTCCCCTTTTTTTTTTTTTTTTTTTTTTTTTAGTTTTTAAGGGTTGACTGCTTAGCACTCTCTAGTAGTGAAGAACTGATCTTTAGTTTTTTAGGATAACTGTGAACTCATGGCTTTAAACATATTTGATGTATCTCAATAATTACAGTTAAAATATTGATTTTCATTTATTTATTTTTTTGAGGCTAGGTCTCGCTATTTTTGCCTGTGGAACCACAGGCTCTCATTGCCCGGGGCACCACAGACTCAAGCAGTCCCCAGCCTCAGCTTCCCAGGTAGCTGGGATTACAGGCACGCGCCACCACGCCCAGCTATTTTTTTGGAACTAGGTCTCACTACGGGTCCCAGGCGGGACTCGAACTGCGATCCCTAGCCCTGGCTGCTTCGTAGGCTGAAGCTTACAGGCGCAAGCCACCGTGCCCGGCCAAAATATTGATTTTCAAATCACCCCATCTTTGGCTAGTGTGATGCTTTTTTCCTTTAATGATATATCCTAACATCATTTCCTTGGACTTTTGGAACATGTGATATATAAGTCCCTGGTCCCTAATCTGAAATTCTTGGGATCAAAATTCAAAAAGCTAACGCAGGGAACATACCATTTATTACACAGCATCCCAGTGGGGCCTGAGGCAGTACCTTCCAGATTATACTTCATTTTTTCCAACTGAAAAAAAATTGTGTCAAGCCGGGCATGGTGGCGCATGCCTGTTATCCCAGCTACCTGGGAAGCTGAGGCTGGGGATTGCTTGAGTCTGTGGTACTACAGGCAACGTGAGCCTGCGGTTCCACGGGCAAAAATAGTGAGACTAGCCGGGCACGGTGGCTCGTGCTTGTAAGCTTCAGCCTATGAAGCGGCCGGGGCTAGGGATCGCGGTTCGAGTTCCGCCTGGGGCCCGTAGCGAGACCTAGTTCCAAAAAAATAGCTGGGTGTGGTGGTGCGCGCCTGTCATCCCAGCTACCTGGGAAGCTGAGGCTGGGGATTGCTTGAGTCTGTGGTGCCCCGGGCAACGAGAGCCTGCGGTTCCACAGGCAAAAATAGCGAGATCTAGTCTCAAAAAAAAAATCTAGTTGTGTGGCATTGCGCACATTCACATTGTTGTGCAACAACCTTACCATCGGTTGCTAGAGCTCTTTTCATCTTGTATCCAACTGAAATTTTATCCCCATTAAACACTAATTTTCCCTCCCCCAGCACCTACCGTTCTACTCTCTGATTTCATGAAATTGTCTGTTTAGAGAGCTCATGTAAGTGGAAGTACATGTATTTGTCTTTTTATATCTGACTTACTTTTTTTTTTTGAGACCAGGTCTTGCTATTTTTGCCCGTGGAACCGCAGGCTGTCATTGCCCGGGGTACCACAGACTCAAGCAATCCCCAGCCTCAGCTTCCCAGGTAGCTGGGATGACAGGCACGCGCCACCACGCCCTGCTGTTTTTTTGGAACTAGGTCTCGCTACAGGCCCCATGCGGGACTCGAACCGCGATCCCTAGCCCCACCTGCTTCATAGGCTGAAGCTTACAGGCATGAGCCACCATGCCCGGCTGTATATGACTTACTTTTACTCAGCATAATATCCTAAGGCTCATCCATGTTGTGCTTGTTAAGTTAGAATTTCCTTCCTTTTTAAGGCTGAGTAATATTCCACTGGATGGAGCATATCTGCTTATCCACTGATAAGTACTAGGGTTGTTTCTACTTTTTGTTTTCTGTGAATCATGGTTCCATGAACATAGGTGCAAACAGTCTGTTTGAGACCCTGCTCCAAGCCTTCAATACCGCAATTCTTTTGGGGTATCTACCAAGAAGGGAATTGCTGAATTATATGATTATATGATACATACTTTGCTTTTATTGCCTTAATACTTATGAATCTTATGTTAAGTTAGATTTTATTTTTATTTATTTATTCTTTTGAGACTAGGTCTCTCTATTTTTGCCCATGGAACCATAGGCTCATGTTGCCAGGGGTACCACAGACTCAAGCAATCCCTAGCCTCAGCTTTCCAGGTAGCTGGGACTACAGGTGCACGCCACCACGCCCAGCTATATTTTTTTGGAACTAGGTCTACTATATGCCCCTGGTGGGACTTGAACCGCAATCCCTGGCCCTGGCCGTAGCTGCTTAGGCTGCTGCTTACAGGCATGCACCACCATGCCCGGCCTAAATTAGATTTTGAAAAAGGTTATAATAGCCTAGTCTTTGTAACCAGAGCCATAAGCATCAAGAAAAGCATTTGGTTTTGAGAAGTTTCTGAATTTGGAAATTTTCCCACATTAAAGGCTGGACTGTGGTTTATTTTAGACCCATGTCAACAGATATTTGAGTCCCATCTTGCCATTGTCCATTACATTGCCAGGAATCACTTTGTCGATGCACCATCTTGTTCTTAAAGAGAATATTCATGGAAGTGTATTCAAGGGAGGGTTATAGGGGGAACGGGGAGACAAGAACATAGACATTCTGAAAAACTGTCTACTCTATATGAGAACTAAGTGGGTGTCTGCAAAACCTGGGGTAATCCAGCATATTCCCAACAGGAGGTGGGGAGTTTCCTAGTGATTGTGCTCCTGTCACCCCCTTCCCCAGGCTCGGACATAATCATGCAGCTGGATGACGTGGTGAGCAGCACAGTAACGGGGCCACGAGTGGAGGAGGCCATGTACAGGTATGTGCTTACACACATCTGCATGTGTGGGGGATCCTGGTCCTACAGGTTTGTTTCCTTACCCCTCTCATGTCTCTAGGACTCATGACAGAGGCTCTTTTGCAGGTCAATCCGCTGGCTAGATCGGTGCATTGCAGCTCATCAGAGGCCAGACAAGCAGAACCTCTTTGCCATCATTCAGGGTGGGCTGGACTCAGATCTCCGGGCTACTTGCCTTGAAGGTAAAGCCATGTATGTGCTGGCAGGACCAGTCTCTCTATCCTGAGAGTCCCCTCGTAGGCCTGGCATGTGTACGCTGTGCTCACACAGTGCTTGTTAATGGATGAAAAGGCACTCCAGGTGGGTGGAACAGCTGAAGCTCAAGGCAAATGGAGTATATTGTGTTTGGAGAATGATAGACATTTCAGTAGCTAGTGGTGTTTGGGTATTCACCAGACACTGCAAAAATGCCATTCCTATACTGACCCATTGCAACTATCTAGTTAGGTGGGAACTGGCAAGGTAGGTATTCAGCTTCCAAAATTATAGATGGGGAAGCTGAGGCACAGAGCTCTTAAGTCAATTACCTCAAGCCACATAGCTTGGATATTTTTGAGCTAGGATTGGA
Source organism: Uropsilus gracilis (assembly GCA_004024945.1). Taxonomy (NCBI): domain Eukaryota; kingdom Metazoa; phylum Chordata; class Mammalia; order Eulipotyphla; family Talpidae; genus Uropsilus; species Uropsilus gracilis. The sequence goes on along the minus strand of PVHY01028147.1, from coordinate 2,970 downwards.
CACAGACCTAGAATTCTAGAGCAAGGTGACAATTCTGAACCTCTGATTTGCTGCCTCAATGCTGTTTGCCCTGAGACTAGTAGTTTGGTCTTTCTGAGCCTTTCTTTCTCTGTAAAACGTAAATGTACTCCCGATGTCATAGAGTTGAAATGAGTAAATGTAGAAATGTCTCTCCCCAAATTCTGTGTTTTGAACTTTGTCCTGGTTGTAGTTCTTCTTTATCCTCACATTGCCCCCTCTCTTTTCCATTTCTGGTCCAGTAAGTCTTTTTTTTTTTTTTTTTGAGACTAGGTATCGTTATTTTTGCCCATGGAATGGCAGGCTCACGTTGTCTGGGGTACCACAGACTCAAGCAATCCCCAACCTCAGCTTGCCAGGTAGCTGGGATTACAGGCGCATACCACCATGCCCAGCTATTTTTTTGGAACTAGGTCTCACTATGTTGCCCCGAGTGGGACTTGAACCGCGATCCCCACTGCAGCTTCCTAGGCTGCTGCTTATAGGCATGTGCCACTGTGCCTGACCTAGTAAGACTTTTTAACAGAGACCCCCCCCCCAGTCAGATATGTATTTCATGTCATAGCTCAGTAGATGCGGACATGCATGAAAGCAGAAACTGAAGCTTTCAGAAGTCTCTTCTACACGAGATGCTTTCTGGTATTTTCTGCTGTCTTTCATTAAATGGCAAAACAATATCTGGGTTGCACCCCAGCAAATTCATTTCTCACCCACCTGTAGTTTGATAGGCGTTGCCCTAGTGACACTCCTATGGGAGCTGTGGGCTCATCTGCACACGAACCATGTGGGTTCTTGTCCTGCCTGCCTGGAGGCCAAAGGAGTGGAGACATGCTGTGTTTACCACCCATCCTGTGTGATTCTGCTCTTCAAATCAGCTTCAGAATGGGCCCCAACCTCCACCTACTGTGTCAAAACACTGGGCCCATCCTGGGTTGAATGGGGCAGCTGGGGCCAGAGATAAACCTGGATTTTGAACCCAGGTCTCGCCCAAATCCAGCCTCTGGCATATTCAAAACAGTGGGTTAGGTTTTGAAGGCTTCAATCACAGTGTACAAATGCATCCCTTTCCCAGCAGTTCTGTAGCCTGACTGCCCACTTCTCAAATCCAAACACTGGGGAATTTGCAATGTAAGACTGACATCTATGTGGGTTATTTATCCCATTTGTTATTAGTTTGCCTACATTCTAAATCAGAAACTCACAGTGAATAACACTTGGTGTAGTTTTATCATGCAAGATTCCCCCAGAAACTTGCTGTGATTGATGACAGACTCTAACTCAGAATCTGTGGCGTTCATTGTTCTGAAATGTGGACCATTCTGGATTCTGAAGCAAATTAGGTTTCAGCAAAAGGAGTGTAGCTATGGGCCTCTTCTGAAGACTGATGATAATCTCATACTCAGCAGGCACTCAATGAATGGTTGCTGAGATCACCAACAGCTCTCCCAGACAGCTCAACAGATACACACAAATACATAATATACTCACAGCCTCTTCCTGAGACATTCTAGGGACTCTGGGTAGGCTCTATCTGCAGGTGAAAAGGAGACACATTTCCTTTTGCCTGGTTGCCCCTTACCTTGCCTCCTGCCTGTACCCCCAGAGATGACCAAGAGGGATGTGCCTGGCTTTGCCATCGGGGGCCTCAGCGGGGGCGAGAGTAAGAGCCAATTCTGGAGGATGGTGGCTCTGAGCACCTCAAGGCTGCCCAAGGACAAGCCCCGATATCTGATGGGTGTTGGGTATGTGGAGAGGACAGACAGTCCCACCTTAAATAGTGGATTCCTGATGAGGGGGCGTGAGGGGAGGAGGACATGGTCTCCCTTGGGGGGGCAGTTCTGAGGAGATGTGGCCTGGTCTTCTTGAAAGAATGAGGGTTGGGGGAGGTCTGGGTGTGTCACCAGGGCTTGAGGTTCTTTGCTAAACTCCCCCCACGGCCCCAACCCCAGCTATGCCACTGATCTGGTGGTCTGCGTGGCTCTTGGATGCGACATGTTCGACTGTGTCTTCCCTACCCGGACGGCGGTGAGGCCTTGGGCAGTGGGAAGACGAGGGTGGGGGGCTTGAAGCACTGGGCGGGGGTGGGAGTGGGGCAGGTGGATACCTCATTGAATGACCTTCTCCCATTCTCTCTCAGCGCTTTGGCTCTGCACTAGTGCCAACTGGGAACCTACAGTTGAAGAAGAAGCAGTATGAAAAGGACTTCCGTCCCATAGATCCCAAATGTACCTGCCCCACCTGCCAGAAGTAGGGGAACAAGGGGGGGACCCTCTGGTGGAGGGTGTGGAGGGCAGTAGGCCCTTGTCCTGCTGAACCCTGGCTTTTGTTCACAGGCACAGCCGGGCCTTCTTGCATGCACTGCTCCACAGTGACAACACAGCTGCTTTGCACCACCTCACCATCCACAACATTGCCTACCAGGTGGGCCTGGGGCCAGGTGGTCAGTGCGGGTGTGTGTGTGGGGGGGTGATCTCTCTGGCAAGCTGCTGACACTGACACTGTCTCTTCTACCCACAGTTGCAGCTGATGAGCGCTATGCGTGCCAGCATCGTGGAAAAGCGGTTCCCTGACTTTGTGCGTGACTTCATGGGTACCATGTATGGTGATCCTACCCTCTGTCCCACCTGGGCCACTGATGCCCTGGCCTCTGTGGGAATCACACTGGGCTGACCTGGCATGGGACAGGGAGGGAGTAGGTGAATGGAACATATTGAAGGACTTTCTTTTGTATTCTAACTTAAAGAATGTCTGTGCTTTCTTTTTTTTTTTTTGAGACTAGGTCTCGCTATTTTTGCTCGTGGAACCGCAGGTTCTTGTTGCCCAGGGTACGACAGACTCAAGCAATCCCCAGTCTCAGCTTCCCAGGTAGCTGGGATTACAGGCGCGCACCACCACGCCCAGCTATTTTTTTGGAACTAGGTCTCGCTACGGGCCCCAGGTGGGACTCGAACC
>PVHY01028146.1:0-15506 GCA_004024945.1 Uropsilus gracilis | reverse complement strand
CTTGCTGGACCAGACGTGTACGACCAGGGGCGGGCACACTCCCAGAGGTGCTGGTTGTACAGGTTAGTGGAGGGAAAAGCCTGACCAGCTCACTGAGCTGACACTTGGTCAGCGTGGAGCCCTGCCCCCGCTGTACCCTCCTGCCTGTTCAAGCCAAACCCGGTTCCCCCCACTCCCCAGGCTCGCCTCCCTTCTCAGGACTGCCTTCTTGGCCATCCTGTTGTCTAAGGGACTCTGACACTTCCCACACCCCCTAGGCTAACACCACCCACTTCACCATCACCCTTCCCGGTGATCAGGGGCCTCGCCCGCTGTTCCATCCATTCTTCAGACAGACCAGAGCAAAACACCTGCTCACTCAGGAGCATCCCCTCCAACTCCAGAGAGAATCCTGCCTCCCTCACATGACCTGAGGTGACCCGACTCCTCCTCGTCCCTGACGTCACAGCTGCTCCTGCGCCCACGCTCCACCCTGGGCTCTGCTGCTTCCTGCAGTAGACCTTCCTGGGGTCTCCACGTAGCCAGTGCTAGGACAGTTCCCCACAGAAATCTGCGTGGCTTCTCTCTTCTCCTTTGGGTCCCTGTGAAGGTAGGCCTCTGTGGGCCATCTCCTTGAAACGACACCATTCCCCCTGCACCCCATCCCCAAACACCCCTTTCCATTTTATTTTGCTTCTGTATTTATCAGCAGCAGCTAGCATCCTTACTGTGTGCTTGTCAACCCCCAGTAGGATGTATGTTTATGAATGCAGAGAGATGTTTTGATCTGTTTCCTTGCGCCACTCTCTTTACAGCAGGTTTCCAGAGCTCTCTATAGAGGTCCTGACATAGATCAGAAACTTAGTAGGTAATTACATGAATTTTATTTTTTGTGGAGAATTTATGGGAGATTTTTGCATTACCACCTCATGTGTTCTGCTCACTGAACACTCTCCGTGTTATATATCCGTAATTCCACCGGATTGTTTGATGTATTTCTTTCCTCATTCACATCTTCATGTAAGGTAGTGACTGATGCAGTGATAATTATTGAGCTGTCTTGTTTTTAAGTTCCCATATTAACCAGGATGATTTTTAGCAGCTCCTTAGCAACTGAAAGGGTTGGCCTCTTCTTACAGAGCCCTCAAATCCCATACACACCTGGGCTCTGACTTAATGAGAAGTTCCTTTAAGCTTCTTATTGCCTCAAATAACCATAGCCAACTTTTGGGATCATCGTCTTGGTGGTCCAATATTACAGTTGCTTGCTGTCACACACTCTTCAGATGTAAGTGTGCTTTTGGTTTTCCCAATGAGAGCAGTTTTAATTAGCAGTAGCTTTGTGCTTTATTACATGGTCATGGTCCTAGGCTGCTCCTACAAGAGATATTTTCATAAAAATGAATTGACACCGGCCAATATGTCTGCTTTCTGACTTGGGATTGTTTTTTACGAGATATTTCCGAAGTATCAAATGCCTGGGTCTGACATGTGAAAGCCTGGCTTTATTCACCGCCACGCTTGGGAACAAGCGCAGTGGAGGGCTGAAGCCTTTCGAACGCCAATCATGTGGTTAAACATTTCTCTCCAAGGGTGCTCACCTTGATGTTGACGCGTCTGTCTCACGCTGTTTCAGGCTTTGCAAGAGGAGCTGGAAAACCGAGCTAAGCAGGTGCGCTGTGCGGAGAAAAAGTTACAGCACAAGGAGCTGGAGTCTCAGGAGCAGGTACACTTCTCTCTGGCTTGGGGGGACCTTCGCTTTACTTTCTGCAGGCCATGGTGCTCGTGCAGCTCCTGCCTCCGCTGGGAAGCTCTGGCTGCAGGTAATAGCCGCCACCCCTAACGTCGCCAGTAACACCGTCCTTGTTGCCTTGCGCACAAAACTGCAAGTCTATAGGCCGGACAGGCGCTGCCTCTGCTCTGGGCATTCTCGCGGCTCTCCCTCCCGGGTTGGCTTCCTTCTGAGGTCCAGGCATCCCACCCAAACCTAGCAAGCTACAAGGATAGACAGGGACGCTGGTTCTAGGACTCTCTTCCCAGGAGTAAGGACACCTTTTCCAGAACCACCCTTCCCGCGGTATCTCATTGGTCAGAGCAGATCACGTGCTCAGCTTGGTCTGTCCAATCTCGACAAGAAGATGGAACCGAGACTAAAAACACAGTCCACCTGCTAGTGATGGCGCTGGGAGAGGATAACTCAGACAGGCAGGAGGGGCTGGAACTGGGAACGTGGATGCCGGCATCCGCTGTGTCATCATATTAACGTGAATGGTTCTTACTGTGCTTAGAGACATGACTCATGGTCTCCTCTGAATTTCAATGTTCTTTCCACTATGTTAAGCAAATGAATCTGGTAGAACTAGAATAGTTTGACCATGACAATAGTTAATGACCTGTTTCATCTGAAAGTGACAGGATTGTTTTTACCCAATTCTTCTGGATATGGTGAATTATCCTCTGGTAATTTTCGCTGTTGGTTACCTAAAAAGTCAACAATGCACCAATAAACATCTCTAAATGAACCCTCTCTAAATGATATTATGTGCCCACTGGAAACAATAGTATTGTTAATATTCCGAGTGCCACCGATCCTTATGTGTGAAGCCTGCCTCAGGTGTTGGCAGATGTTTATGCATTGCTGTTCTTGTAGTAGATTCAGTACTGAAATATTAGATTAGCTCATTTTGAACTTGTAGGAAGAGCAAGGAGGCTAAGAGGGGAGCTTTTGTTTTTGTCTTTTAATTCTGGAGATGTTTACAGACAAGATTCCAAGATGGAGGGTTGTAAAATGGCCAAAGTTAGCACCTAATAGACATGATTAATTGTTCCTGAACCTTCTCTTCCATAATTCTCTCCTCATCTCTAATGTATACCTCTGTGATTGTTATGGCATGTATGTATTATGCATATGAAATGTAGATTATATATATATATATATATATACACACACACTATGTCACATTATATAGGGCCTATATTATACAGTCCATAGCAAAAGGGGATAATACTAAAGTGAAGAAATTAATAACAAGTGTGTTTTATCAGGTAGCTACAGATGACAGACACTGTACATATTACTCCATTTGTCTTCATAGCAGCCATAGAAAGCCAGTATTATCTAAAACTCACTACTCATTCCCAGAGAAGTTGAGTTACTCACCCAAGACCATACAGTTAGAAAATATTACACTCGTAGCGAAACCCAGATTTACCTGAGTTCCACACCTTCGCTGCTTTCCAACACTTTCTAAGTGGTCATATTTCTAATTGAAAGAAGATAAGGATGTTAGGAAAATAGATCGTTCCGGAAACCTGGCACAGTAGTAAAGGGTATTAATCCTCCGTGGGCAGAGAGGAGGGCACACTGGAGCAAGCCACGCTAGGTGGCAGAGCCACCTCCACGCCTGTGTGGTGTCCAGTGGAATCAGCACCGGTTCACTGTTGCTTGCTGAAGGTCGCTCACCTCCAGCCTTTGTCAAGGACATGGATGCTCGAAGGAGACAAGCAGGAGACTGCTCTCGGGTTTGGGGCTTCTCCTGTCTGTGCTAAAATGTGACTTAAGGTAAAACTTTGTTGCCATCACTCTAATCCATGGCAAAACTTCACACAGAAAATCCCATAATATATTGAGAGTAGGGAAATTAAGAAATCCCAAATGAACAATAGGGGAGGATTCAGGAACCACTTTCAGTCTTTTTTTATTGACTTCTTTTTGATCATCAAAGTTGCTTTCATCTTCACAGTGACAATAGCTTTTTACAATATTTCTTGCACTAAGTTCTGATATCTTCTATGAGCTGCAGTTTACCAAAGAAATGCTGGGAAATACCCATGAGTAAAGCTAAATATTTCGTAATATTTACAACCATGGAATGCTACGTTCTTTCTGCCAGGTCTTAGGGGTAGCTAGGAAAAGAAATGCCAATTGTCGAAACTATAAACTGAACAGTAAATAATGGGTAATTGACAAATATTATTCATCTATAGTTATTTAATGTAATTTTTATTTCATCCAGGCTTGAACCTACAAAGCTCCCCCATTTCAATTTGTGACAGCAAAGAAAGTGCTCAAAAATAGTTGGAAATATTGTCCCATCCATTTTTGAGGGTACGTGTGTAGCTTATTTAGGATACTTAGAATATTGAAATTCTATATAATTTTTTTTGTTTTTTGCCATCTGTCAAGGCGACTACAGTAACAGTAGCTAGCCTAACATCAGCCAATCAAAAGCAACTGAAATGTGCGCAAAACAGCTTTCTGGAACTTTCTTCTCTCTTTTTTCAACCAAATATTATTATTCTGATACTAGGTCCATAAAGAAACAAAATTGAAACTGGCAGAATTACAAAGGATCATTTCCTGGGCTGCTTTTTTTAACTTGCCTGCTTAAAACAAGTTTAAATTGTCTCTGTTTTTCATTTACGAAAAATTCCTGTGTTTTTGATTCTATAAAAACAAAAAATGAACAAGGCATTTTAAAAGTTGTGTTTTTAATTAAAAACAAAAAGCTGCTTCTCATCAGGTCTTGATGGGTGGTATTCATGCTGCCCACACTTATCTCGTGCCAGCCACCCTCCTTAACGCCTCACCCCTGGATGGACCCTCACTGGCCAGCCAGTTCAAGGGAACTCGTGCATCCATCGTTACAAAGGATTCTTTTGCTTCTTTGGAAGATTCAAGATAACCTGGAGAAAATAATTAGATGATGCTAATTTTCTACCTTAAGTCAGCCTTACAGAAACACAACCCTTCCTACAATCCATAAATAGTAATTAAAAATCATCACAATTAGTATCCATGCCGGAAGTTACTGATTTCTAATTCCAGCTAAAATCTAAGCAAGAATCCCATAATTGCAGCAAAGGCTATCCAAGGTCTGACCAGACTCCCTCGATGCGAAAAGATGCTGAGTCCTCAGGAGAGGCTGGGACTCTCCAGGCACTGAAGTAGAAAGAAGATGCAGGTGAACCCGGGTAGGCTACTCACCCCCAGAGGATTATTAGTCTCCATTGTACGCCATGCAAAATGGGCCGCTAGGTAAAACGGATCTCTGCTGGTTCTCCCCCTGGTTCAGGTGCATGGAACTGAACATCACTTCCCTAGCGAACAGGGAGACAGAATAATTTGCTAACTGGGCCAAGATAATTCAGTGTGATAAATGATGGCGAGGGAGAGAAAGAGAAAAACAGTCTAAAAATTTACTTGGAGCTGGGCGTGGTGGCGCGCCTGTAATCTGAGCACCGGGAGACAAGAGGCCTGGGGTCACTTGAGTTCGCGGGCTTGAGACTACCCCGGGCAACATGACAAGACCTGGTCTCAAAAAAAAAAAAAAAAAAAAAAAAAAAAAAAAAAAAAAAAAAAAAAAAAAAAAAAAAAAAAAAAAAAAAAAAAAAAAAGAGAGAGAGAGAAATAAATGGCCAAACAAATAATAAATAAATAAAAATTTACTTGGTATTCTTAACATTTATCGCAAAAGCACTGAACAATGTCCAGTTTTAAACATAATGTAATGTAAATAATCATCTGGATATAACTAAGCACCTGCATTGAACTGGAGAACTTCACATTTGGAAGTTATTTATGGTTTTGGTGACCTAGGATAGTCAGTGTCCCTGAAGATTCTTTTAAGTAAATGAGTGAGGGGAAAAAAAACAAAACAAAAAAAAAAAAAAACAGCAATCCTTCAGAGAATGAATAACTAAAATACCATGCTATGCCTTCCATAGTGTCAGACTTCTGTGCTCCATATTTTATTCTTTTGACAGGCATGTTATACTAGATGGGTGTTAGAGTTGCTGCCCTCAAGGAGTGTATAGTTTAATTGAGTAGAAGAGATGGATCAAAAAAGAGACTCCAAGAATTCTTTTCTTTTTCTTTTTTTAGTGGATTGCATGCATATTATATATTTTTTACATTGTATATGCTCACTGGTTCTCCCACCACCTTGTTACCCAAGAACCATCACTTGATCTCTTGTACTTATCCCTCCCTCCATTCCCCTCCTTCCCCCCAACTTGATTTATGTTTTAGCTCTGTGGTCTGTTTTAACTTTTTCTGGTCCTGTTCTTTGTTTTCCCTGTAGCTCACATATAGGTGAGACCATCTGGAATTTCTCTCTTTCTGCCTTACTTCAGCTCACATGATTCCTTCTAGCTCCATTCATGTTGTCACAAATGCGTTGTTTGTCTTTTTGATGGCTGAATAATATTCCGTTGTATACATAGACCACATCTTTCTGACCCATTCATCTGTTTTGGGCCTTTGGGTTGTGTCCATGGTCTGGCTGACTCCAAGAATTTAAAGGAATTTATTTTTCTTGTAAAGGGAAGAGAGACTCAAGATTGCAGGTATGGAAAGAACACAAGCACTGATAACACTGTCTCCTCCAACCCTGTGTGGAGGGGTGATCTTTAGGCTGGGTTCTGAAATCCCTGGTCCTGCCACTCAAGCGTGGCACTTGCTGGCATGGGCATGTTTCGGGAGCTGTGGTACTGGGGCAGCAGCTCCTGGCAGGCCAGGCATGAGGAAGCAGGGCATCTGCCTTCTCACAGAGGAGCAGCCGACTGCCATCTTGGCTCCTTGCCCACAAGGACCGCTCCAATTTTATGGCCAGTGTCTCAGGCCATCTGACTGGTTTAGTTTTCAGTGCTACCTGGTTTGAGGGTCTAGACACCAGAGGTATGGCCCTCTTGCATGAGCCACCCCTCTGTTTAAACTTGGGGTGAACATCCAGGCACTCCTCATAGCTCCGTCAGCTTTTTAGCAGCTTCTTGCTCTCTAGCATTTAGACACATCTGCTCATTTAGGGCAGAATCTAGCGATCAAACATGGTACCAGTGATAACTGTTTGGAGAGGGGAGAAGAGACCCCCATCAAAATATGGGGAAGATGGCTGGACGTGGTGGTGTGCACCTGTAATCCAAGCACAGGAGGCAAGAGGCTCGGAACTGCTTGAGTTCGTGGGTTTGAGACTGCCCTGGGAAACATAGTGAGACCTGGTCTCAAAAAAGCAGCCGGGCACGGTGGTGGGCACCTGTAATCCCAGCTACCTGGGAGACTGAGGCTGGGGATCACTTGAGATCATGGAATTGAGACTACCCCGGGCAACATAGCAAGACCTAGTCTCAAAAAAAATAAAATAAAACATGAGGGCAGGGGGACAGAAGGGGGCTAGTGTGACTAGTCCTGAGCCCGTCTCTGTCACTGCAGCTCACTTCACCTCTCTGGCTAGCAGCTTCCTGAAATGCCAGTAATACCTTCCCCTGGAGTTGATGCGGACATCAAACTAGGTGATATGTACAAAATACTTCAAAATTCAAAGACCTACTGCGAATGCAACAAGCATGCAAGGTGTGTGATGACAGTTACACCCAAGAGGAGACAAGGACAAAGAGGCGAGCATCAAGAGAAAGGAGCCAGGTGTGGTGATGCACGCCTATAATCCAAGCACTGGGAGGCAAGAGGACAGGGATCACTTGAGTTCTCGGGTTTGAGAACACCCCGGGCAACATAGCCAGACCTGGTTCTCAAAAAAACAGCCAGGTGCTGTAGCGGGCACCTGTAATCCCAGCTACCTGGGAGGCTGAGGCTAAGGATCGCTTGAGTCCATGGGATTGAGACTACCCTGGGCAGCATAGAAAAAAAAAAAAAAAAAAGACTGAACTATCATCAAGAGAAAGGAAGGACACTGGAACAGAATGAGGGAAGACAGACACAGAGTGGCTGGGGGGGGGGTGCGGCAAAGGACAGCTTAGTCAGAAAGCAGTGTTAGGGGAGGGGACAAGGACCAAAGAAAGAGAAGTAACTGCCGTGGTTCTCCATAGCTCCTCCTTACCCAGCACTGTGCCCCGCAGCGCTGGCTACCCTGGGAAGGTCCTCGGTCATTGACCAGGCAACTGCTGGCAGCCATTAAGGACTTTCCTCCCTTGAGCTGAGTGGATTATTCATGTGCACTCTTTAGAAAGTGACGCTGTCAACAGAAGATGAGCAAGACATGAAAAGGGACTAATCCGGAGGTTCTAGCATCTATCACTGATGGCTCTAGATATTGTCATAGGAAATAGAAAGAAGACCCAAAATTCATAGAGCTCAAAGGCTTGGAGGGCAAAAGGGAGGACAATTTCAAAGCAGAACCCAGGTTTTTTTAGAACTGGTAAACATTGGCGTTATCGTTGTTTTGATGATGAGCCTGAGATGCTGGCGGCAGGACCTTTGTTTGGAAACTCAGAGTGAACAAGCTGATGCTAGAAGCCAAGAAAGAGCCCTCACAATGTGACCGTGTTGGGACACAGCAAAAAGCCAAGAACATGGATGTCCATCCACCAGGAAAAGCAGACGGAGGCAGGAGGCCCTTGAGCAGACCATGGTAGCCCTCTTCCCCCTAGCAGGGGACCAGAGAAGGTAGGAGAGGAAGCAAGGGTTAGAGGAGTAAGTGGTCAGAGAGAGAAGAGCCAGGAAAAGGTCTTAGGGTACAGGTGTTGCCTGGTAGACATGCCAGTTCCCTGAGAGCAGGGACCCTGTCTGGCATCCCTGTGGCATCCACCATGCTTGTTTTCCAACTCAGATACCCTCTGAGACCTTTGCTGCCCTGCGTCTCATCCACGAAATGACCTCACCCCACCCATGTCCCTCTTTTATCTGCACTCTTATAGCACTTTGTAGGAACTCCATTCACAGCTTTCCCACTGGGTGAATCTGTGGGCTGAAGGGAGGAGGAAGGGGAGAAGACAGGGAGGATGGGGGAACAGCACCGCGTGCCACGGGGAGTTAGAGGAGGAAGCTTCCCAAAAAGCCACCCAACTTGGTCTTGGGCCTCCTTCACATTCTCGAAACACATTCTCACACAAGCTTTTGTTAAAATAATTGCAGACATTCTTTGCTTGTTGCCGTGTGGCGTGAACAGGACCGTTGAACCTTCTCTTGGCTTGTCAGCTATTCCCTAGACGCTGAGGCACCGGAAGAACTCACAGGAGAGAAATTCAAGAGACAGAAATTCCAGTTTTCCCTTTTATTGTTCCTCCATGCCCCCCCCCCGCACTTATCAGGATATAATTGACCGAAAAAAACTGTGTCTATTTAAAATGTGCAGCATCATTGGACATATCTTGTGATACATTCACCACAGTCACTTTGTGGCCACATCCATCACCTCCCACCATTTTTCCCTCTAGTGAGACTGCTTCACAGAGATGCTGCAGAAATGGCCAGGGTGCAACGCCATCCTATTACCTGTAGTCACATGCTGGACATTCGAGCCCAGAACATTTTCATCATCTCACTGAAAACTTGTGCCCTTTGACCCTCAGCTCCCCAGCCCGTGACAGCCACCATTCTGGTCTGTTCTATGACTCTGGCTGTGGTTTAGAAGATTGCACCTGTGAGGCCATCTCTACCTGGCTTATATCTCTTAGCAAAATGCCCAGCTCATCCAAGCTGCCAGAAGGCTGCCTTCTCCTATTCTCTTTTCCATTAAACCCCTCCCAGCAGATGCCCCAGATGGATGAAGCAGAAAGACCAAGCCCCTCCATGTTGTCTAGAGACCTCAGCAGTTTCTACTCCCTTCTCTGGGTTCCTGGGCTTAAGGATAAAATTCGGTGCTTTGCGTGCCGACAGCTTGGGGGTGATATAAGCATGCCTGACAGTGCTTTAGCACCTCTGCCTGTTACCCCATTACAAGGCCTAGCTTTTGTACCCCAGAGAATGTACTCACCCCCCACAGTGCCTGGTGATCTACCAGGGAGTAGCATGGCTATTAGAAGGCCCAACATCAATACATTTAGCGCTTTCCTAGCCAGTACTGCCTTTCTTGAAGGCGCATCAGTGAACATCAAGAAGGAGGCTGCAGTCGCAGGCAGATTCCAGCGGAAGGTGCTATGCAGACAGAAAGTCAATTAAGCAATAATCGTGACAATTGTTAAAAGGAAGAATTAGTCTTTTACAGATTTCCAAGGCTTTAATTTCCATTTTCCTTAATGGATTTTAAAACTTCACAGTCTTAGCTGCTGTTGGCTAACTCATCTGTCATGAAATCTATTTAAAAGTACTAACAGCTCAAAACTATGTTTTATCCCAAAGCACATTATGAAAACAGGAATAATAATTGCAACAGAAATATAATTCAAAGACTTTTATTGACTTTTCATGTTTAATGGTTATTATTCTGGCTTGTTTCGAGTAATTTTAATAACCACAGTTTATTTACAAAATTCAGCGTAATTCTTTTGTTCCCATGCCAACATAATGCATTTGTTCCCAGACAGCTGCTATGATGCATCATTCTAAAATCTGAGCTGTTGTGAAGGGTAGAACCACATTTCATTTTGGCCACATCTTAATCTCAAGGAGAGATTTTCTGAAAAACGCTTGAAGTACAACGTCAGGGGCTTGAGTACTTTTATTAAACTATACATCTCAGAGAAATGAGAAAACAAAGGGACATTACGCTTGATTTCCAGTGAGCTTTTGACTCAGAGATTGACTTGCTTTGCCCCTGAAATCTACCAGCGTCATTTCACAGGAGCCATTTGCATGAGCTGGGGGTGATGGTCAGCGCCATCTTTCCGGGGTGACTTGAAGCAGCTCTTCTGGGGTACGGGGCTCTGCATCCTAGCTGCTTTCTCACTTCCCTTTGTTTTGAACTGGGCTTGTGGTGGGGGGGGGGGTGAGGAGGCGGGTCCCTGATGTGCCTGCTACATGTTTTTAATCCTGTGCTCTGCTGACATCTGAAATCCAAGTGTCAGCAAAGCACCCACTGCATCTCGCAGCTGTTTTTCCCTAAAGCATTTTCTGCATTGTTGAAGTGGTTCTTGTTCCGTCCAAGCGAATACTAGGCGGGATGATGAGGACCGGCGGGGGGAGTACCACAGGAACACATAGGACTCTGCCCAGGGCATGGTGTGGCCATGCCAGCCTGGGACCCGCTCTTGTCTGTCACTGCTCAGAGGAAGGTGGCATAGCTCTCACTTCATTGGGCCTAATTGCTTCAGTTACTTTTGACCGTTCATCTTTGACTGTTATTTTTCACGCCAGAAATTCTTGATCCAAACGACTGACTCTAAATCAGTAAATGATAGAGGGACTTAAACCTCCCCCCCCCCAAAAAAAAGAAGCAAAAACTGACAGCCAAATTGTGCTCCCTGCCCCCTTTGAAATTGGCAGGCGAGAATTATCAAGCTTTAACCTGGGTAATCAAATACAGTCTCCCAGGAAGATAAAACAGAGAATATGTCCCTGAGCAGAGTCCTATCAAGGCTTACTTTTCCGGCAGCTCCTGAGCCCTCAATTCATGGAATTGAGTGAACAGCTGGAAAGAGGAAGTAAAGGAAGAGATAAACACAACATGGTGAAAGAAGGTAGGGTGAGTCAGCATGGTGACAAAGGAGAAATGTTTGATGGCTGTTTATTGTGCTTGTCACGTTCAGAAAACAGTATCAAATACTCGACGATGCCGCTGACTTGCAATTCCATTTCTCTGATGGTCCAGCCAGAAAAGAGCTCCTTTTCCTCTTGAGAAAGGGCTGTTTGAGGTACAAATGGTTGAAATGGTTGATTGTCAAACAAATAGCAGAGCAGATGTATGTATGTCAGTTTGAACTGGAACTAAGTGGGGGGGAGGTGGTGTTTTAATACCAAGGAAAATTCAGAAGTGTCAACATCCATTTGAATATGTTCTTCATGTAGGTAACCTCTTGGATATTATACAGAATTTGAGGACATACCTTAGTTGGGGGAGGGGAGGGAGCCTTTACTATAAGATGCTCAGGTGCAAAGGATGACTTATTCAATCAAGTTCAATCCAGTGGAAAAATCTAACATCACTGGCATTGTTAAAAGTTTGTGAAATAACACATCCTACTTGGACTCAGATGGCCTAATGCCGACTTAGCTTTCACTGTGGAGACATGGCATGGAAAGCCTGTTGTCTTTAAGGAGCTTCTGTTACCAGAAAGCTATACAGATCATGTAAGGATCTAGTTTTGGTTTAATCTGTGAGCTCTCAGGGTCATGCAGGAAAGGTGAGGAGAAACAGGAGCGAGAGAACTGGGGAGAGAATTGCCTCATCTTTATTAAGAATTCAGAGAGAGATTTTTGACATGTTGGCATTAACCCTGACAGATTTCCATGGGGTGCTCTTCCCTGCTCAGGTGGGTAGCAAGGTGTGGTGGACAGAAAAGGCCACAGGCCTGGTATTGATCCTTACAGCGGCAGTGGGAAGGAGCTAAGCATCTGGCTTTCAGTCTGTCCTGCCCTGTCGAGATCCAAGGCCACTATTGTTTTCTTCTAGTACTTTGATGAGTTTTGTTTTATCCCTTTAACTCTTTGCCTCAAATGTGCTGTTTTATATTGTATGAGACAAGGCCTGTGGTAGACTGGACTGCCCCCCAAGAAGGTCCACTCCTCAATCCATGGGATCTAAGTATGTACATGACATGGCAATGGGGGCTTCTCAGCTGTAAAGTTACTACTGATCAGGGACCTTAAAATAGAGTGGCTGCCTCAGAGTATCCGAATAATGAGCCCAGTCTGAGGACATGGCCGTCTCGGGACAGAGAACTTCCTCAGGCAGAGATGGAAGAGATGTGGCAGCGGGAAAGTCAGAGAGATTCTGAGTTCAAGGGAGATCCAGGGCGCCACTGCTGGTTTAAAGGTGGAGGGGGGGACGCAAGGAAGAGTGCAGGCAGCTTTTGGGAACTAAGAGAGGTTCCCAACTAACAGCCAGCAAGGCACTGGGGACTTTAGTCCTATGGCGTGTATAGACGTGTATATGGTGTGTGTATGTGCGCATGCATAGTACGCATCCCATTGACAATGTTCACTTAAGAGGAAAGATAGTGGAGTTTACCTCTAGCTGGTATAGGTAACTTCTGCCAGACACACAGAAAGCCTCAGAGTCCTCTGCACATGCATGTGGAAGCTTTCCTCCCTTCCATCCTGCCTTTTCCTCAGCCACAGCGTGATGCCCCACCCACTCCTGTAACACTACCCTGGGACCTCTTGGCAAGGCAGGATCTTCATCCCTGAGGGTACAGACACCACCCACTCAGGGGGTCCAAGACTGCTTCTCTTGTTGCTCATTCATGGCCCTCCCAGTACCACTCCTTCCCCTGCCTCCGGCCCCAAGCTCCTGGAAGACAGTCAGAAGGGTCACTTTTCTGTGGTGTTACCCTGTGGTCTGACCTCCAGCTTCCTGGCCCACTGGTTACTTTTCCCCTGTTGCCACCTGCTTAGAATATTTCCCTTTCCCACCAGCTGTGCACTATTTGTCTTACCCACCTCCTTGACAGCCAATCAACAGACGTCTGAGAAATGCATTTCCCTTTAGCTGGACATAGTGTATTTTTTTGTTGTTGTTGTGATACATTTTGGCTGCTGCATTCAGATATTTTTTATCTAGATCTTTATGACAGTAGTTATTGGGGGGGGGGGTAGTCATGAGAACTAATTCCGCACCCATTTGCACTGAGTTTAATCTTCATATCCTCCACCCACTCATGCCAGGCATCTATAGTGCTTTGCACAGCACGCAAAGTACATTTAACTGCTTGATCGGTGAATCCATGAATAATTCATCCCTCAAGTTTTTGGACTCTGAATTGGCTGACAATCAGAGTTACAACTCTGAAGTAGTGTCTACTTAGTTTCCATAATCTTTAAAACTGCTAAAGTTTGGCTTATGCATATACTGACCTTTTTAGTGAAGCTGGCAGAAAATTGAGTGCAGCCTGTATGAAAATTATGTTGGTTAATTGTTGCTGATGCCACTTCTTTGTAAATGGTGACATTTAGGAGTCTCTGAGTCAGGGGAGGTGAGGTTAGGGGGAAACCTGAAGAATGCACGACGTGTTTTCAAGTTGGCACTTTTGGTATTTGGTGTTTAAACAGCTGACAAATAATGATAGAAGTGTTTGCATTTATGAGTGCAAAGATGTGGCCAGCAGATAGCAAATGTCCTGAGAATTCAAATTATGGAGTTGGAATTTTTTAAAACTCCAAGTAGAACAGCGTGGCCACGCTTAGCAATATACCGGGAGTCACAGGCCCTAGGCAGTGATGGAGCTGCTCCAGATCTGACTCCATAGCCGTGCCTCCATAGCGTGTCGGCGCATAGGGCATGCTTGTTCTGAAAGTGATAGGACATAAAAACTGGGTTAGACGCTCTCTCTCAAGCATCAGTGATTGTCGGAGAAGATCTGTCCTACTGAAGGGAGAAGTCGGTTGTTTTTAGTGAAAAGGAGCCAGGAAAAAAGGTTCTTACTCACTCAGCAAATATTTGTGGGACACCTTCAATGGGCTGGCTGCCTTGCTCCAGGAGTATAAGATGGCGGAGATAACCTTTCCCCGACAGCTCAGAACCTGGTAGAAGAGACCTTTAGAGCTGATTTGCATTGGCATGTTGGCCTGGCGTAGCTCCACTTTTCTTCCCTTTTCTTCAGCCCACCTTCACAACTCTTTATAATGACTCTTGTTTTTGGCATGGCCCAGGGTCAGAGGAAGTTTCTGTGTTTTGGTCTCTCCATCCTCCATCCTCTCTACCTCAGTGATGGCCTCTATCCCCTTGGGCTCAGCTCTTACAGGCTGCATTGATTCCCAAAGTTTGACCCCAAGAGCACCCTTCTTTCCCTAACCCAAGGCCTGCATTTCTCTGTGTGGTGAAATGTGGATCTCGATCTGGCACATCAGACTCCAGGACCTAAAACCAAAGACTTTATCGGAATATACGCCTCATGGATCTGGCAGCAGAGGCTCGCGTCATAATATCATCAAAGAAAAGGAAAATGGCTCCTTAAGAGCAGGGCTGGTCTTTGAGGCCGGGCAAAGCCAGAGGGGCAGGGTGGCTCCTGTGGAAAGAGGAGAGGCGGTGGCCCTCTCCTGAATACACACCCCTGGCCCTGTTGCTGAAGCGACAGGGCCAAGACTGTTAGGTGCCAGGAACCAGCGTGTTATCCTTCAACTCTGACCTATGCCTGCTACCCTATGACATCGCCACCCAAGGGGCCCTGTCTCAAAGGCAGGCTCTGCTAGGACAGGATGGTGAGAGCTGCGGGCACACTGGTTGCCAGGACAGGGTGGGACGGGGCTGGCCTGGGGGCGGGGAGCAGAGGCCCAGAGAGTGGGTGGTGCGGGGGGAGCCCCCACCTGCTGGTCAGAAAGCACCCCCAGACCTGTCTCGGGCTCACCCCAGTGCTGACTCCCCTCCCGAGCTGGTTGGTGGTGCTGGTGCTGAAGCGAGAGAATAGAAATCACTCACATGTGACAGAACTGGAGAGGGAAAGAAGCCCTTCGGCCCCCATCCCGGGGACCGACCGAGGGGAAGGAGGGCGGACTTTGTGCTGTTGTCAGAGAAGCTTTGATTCCTTCTCAGCTTGTGTAATGCCAGGAATGTCGCTCCCCAAAAGCCACATGTAGCCGGGTGGTTTGAGAGTCCTCTCTGCCCTTGCGGTTATGAATTACAGAGACTTTTAGTGCTTAACTACAAACAGAGGATTTTCCAGGTGGGGGATCAGAGTCATGAAAAGAAAAATGCTGA
>PVHY01028145.1:0-15499 GCA_004024945.1 Uropsilus gracilis | reverse complement strand
TATCTATCTATCTATCTATCTATCTATCTATCTATCTATCTATCTATCTATCTATCTATCTATCTATCTATCTATCTATCTATCTATCTATCTATCTATCTATCTATCTATCTATCTATCTATCTATCTATCTATCTATCTATCTATCTATCTATCTATCTATTTTGAGACTATGTCTTGCTATTTTATCCCCTGGAACCACAGGCTCACATTGCCTGGGGTACCATGAACTCAAGCAATTCCCAGCCTCAGCTTCCCAGGTAGCTGGGATTACAGGCACGCACCACCGCACTCAGCTATTTTTTGGGACTAGGTCTCGCTGTGTTGCCCCGAGAAGGACTTGAACCGCAATCCTGAGCCTCAGTACTTCATAGGATGAAGCTTACAGGCACAAGCCACCATGTCCAGCTAGTATAATTCCTTTAAAATAAAGTGCAACACTTATTATGTCTCCTGATCATCTTGGGCATTTTCTTCTGCACCATAAGGTCAGAAAACTCATTTGGAATTCTCACAATTAAGTTAATTTTCCTGATAGGGATGCTTCCCACTCTTCTTTTACAGCACAGTCTCTGCAAAAGAATGACTTCTAAGGTTTTGTATTGGATCCTTATTCAGTTCATAGAGTCTGTAATTTCTTGGTATCCAAACAAGCCCAGTGGGTAGACACAAGCAGAATTTGGGCCTAACCACTAGCAATCACCATTTTCTCTCAAGCTTTTATAAGAGACCTGTGGCTATGATGCAATTTGCAATGGACAGAAGCCCTCATATCAACCTCACCCATGAACTGGATTTATTTTTAAAAGGAAGAAAGCAGGAGCCATCTGGGCAAAGTCCACCAGTTGTGGTGTGAACTCGAGCAGCAGAGCTACCATCCAGTGCCAAAACCTCGGAGTGAAGGGGAAAATGGTTGAACACTAAGGAAAATATGGGTAAGAGAGAGAGAGATAGAGTGAAATAACTCAAGCACTCAAGGATCAACGTTAATACTCCTTCTTTGTTAATACTCCTGTATTTGTTCTGTCTTGAGAAATGGAATATTAATCTTCTCAAAAAGCATTGTCCAAAATCCATGCAGAGAGTAGTTAAATGATGAAGAAGAGGATTCTAATAGTGGCAGTCATTAATAATGATTGGGCCTAGAAGCTATTCGTCTGAATTGCCACACATTGTATTTTGCCCTCACCAAATTTCAGACCATCTGCTTTACAGACAATATGGACTCACATTTCTTTCAAGGTTGCAAAGAAAAATGTGAAAAGATGAGTGACTTACCGGCAGCTGAAGCAGAACTAAACCAAGTGGCTACATACCTGATGGTTATTTTGCTAAGAGAATGACGATTTCACATGAGCCTTTATCAAATCTGAGAGCAAACCCTGGTATCTTTAACACCTTCACTTCTGGGTGAGTCTTGTGATACACAAGACAACAAAGATGCTATTCTTTATGGATAGGAAACACCAGTTACTCTGGAAATGTAGTAGCCCACCAGAATAATTTTAATTCTAGGAAATACCTAAATTCAATCTTGTTCTCTATCCTAATTTACGGAGAGGGAATAAAGCAGTTACTTTTATAGAGTGACTTCCCTAAGATCCCTCTCACAGTTTCCTTTTTGCACAATTTTGGGATAGATTCCTTCATGCCCAAATTCTATACAACATAACCGAGTTGCTAGATCATGACTAAGTAATTAGCATTCAGGTTCCTTGCCATCATTAGAATGGAGATTCTGTGATGTCCTTTGTTTTATCTGTAAAGGCTGAATAATCAAAAACCAGTTTTCTTCTATCTTGGTATTTAGCATATGGAAACAATAGCCTAAAAAAATCTTTTAAAATGTTACTCATTCCATGATTGCTCTACGTAGCATTCCCTGCCCCTATCTGGTGCAAGCATTCAGAGAGACAACTGAAATTATTACATGAACATAAGCATTGAAAACCAGGAGATAGCAAAACCCAGGTGTAGAGTCAGTGAATGCCAAAATCAATATTCTCTTCTCACCTGAAAAGCTCTGTGATTGTCATTGAAACTGCTGTTCAGTAAAACTGCATCCTATAAAATTCGTAGTGAGAGTGAATGATCCTGGGATTAAGTCTCTCAAATTCAAATGACCTTTTAGGAATATTGTGAAATTCATGGTCTTCTAATAAAAAGGGACCTAAGAAAATGCAAATTGAAGATACCAGTCGCACTTTTTCATAATGACAGTAAAACTTATTTTCTGAAGAAAGATAAAAATTTTAAATTAAATAGAAATGGGATCAAACATCATCTAGAAGGCTGTTTCTTGTTTTCTCAGCACTGTGGGCAACTTTTATGAGGAAGAGAAAATTGGATTTACTGAAAATGAAATTTTGATGAAGTGTTATTGAAGTTTAATATTCTATGAAATCCCATATTACTTTAGAAGGATCTAAATGACAACTGCTAGTTTATTATGGGGCAAATATAATTTAACAGTTAGTGTGTCCCCTAAATTGTGGGAGAGTGACTATTCTGGTGTTTTTGTAATGTGTAAATCATATTACCCAAGTCTAGTTGCTTCATGAAATCTGGCTTTACAGCAAAAATCTGCCAGTTTTTCCTTAGCTTCTAAGGAACTGCAACATTTAAAATTAATTCCATGCAAGTATTTTCTACTCAGTGATAATCTTTCATATTTTTTCTTGTTGCCTTCAGTTGTTTGTAAATTTTTGGGTTAGGTTTCATGCACTTTACCCTGATAATTTATCAATTATAAAACAAAGAGTTTAGCTTAAAAGTAATGTGTGAGGGAAAGATGTATTCTAAAACTGAAAGTGTTCAATTAATTCAAACTAAATAAGGAAAAATGGGGAAAATGTTAAAAGTTAGATATTGTAAAATTGAATAAAAATTAAGTAGATTTATGACAAGGAATATCATCATGGATAATAACTGTCATTTCATAAAGATTTGTATGTATGTGTATGATAACTTCAACAGTTTGCAAACAATACAAAAACTACTAAAATGGGTAGCACAATTGAAAAATCACAATTATATGTCAAGATTTAAAGAGTCTTTTCTTGGTAATTAATAAAATAGATAAACAAATGTCAATAAAGATAAAAAGAACCTTAAAATTTTAATTGACCAAGTTAATCTACTTGGAACCTTTAGAACATTCTAAGGAAGAATTAGAAGAGTTAGAAACTGACAGTGATCAGTTTTTCAAGGTTATGGAGGTAGAATAATAATGGTAGAGATAAGAAATTATATGACTAAACCTACAGAGAAAGGTTACTGAAGAAACTGTGTGCTTAGAACTTATATGGGATAGTAATCTGGAAAAAATCAGTATGTTGTATATTTGTTAGAAGATTAGAGGACAGACCTCTACAAACTGAGACAGCCTAATTTGTGACTAACTTATGGGCTTTAGGATGCTGCTGACATTGGTTTGAACCCCTGCTGTGGCATTTCACATGTATAGGTACTAGTGATGAAAATAATTAACAGACACTGAAAGACACACATTCCTTTAATATAATAAAGGGTACATATTATTGCATACACATCAGACTATTAAGCAGAAGATACAGCAGTCTTCTCCCATTGAAAGTGTGATTTTCCTGACCTGTATGTCTTTAAGTTAGGTATATTTAGGAGAATGAAATCCTTCTCACTCCAACCTCTCATAATTGTCAAGTAACTTTTGGGTTCCTTCAAAAGCAGACTATAATATAAATATTTGGGAGCAGGTGGTCTACTCAAAAATTGAGGAAAATATAGCAGGGAATAGAGACTATCAGTGTGAATGAACCCATTCACACTGCCATGTTCAAGGTTGCCTGGGACTTCCAGAACATACTTGAGAATCATTTCCTAGCAACAGAAACCACCTGAGGAACATTCTTCACCCACCATCATCTCCATCGTCTCCCATGATGGTTGTCTAGGAGGTATTATCTCCCCATCCCTAAGCCCCTCTTTGCTCCTGCCTAAGGTTGAGCATCAATGATTAGCTAGAAAAATTTCACTAGCCTAGAATCAGAAAAAAACAAAGGCGCAAGATGAGAAGCTGTGAACAAACCAGACACAAGTTAATTTCAGATGAACACAAGAGATTCAGGACAGGGTACAGGTCTCAACATTATTATAGCCAGTTAAACAGTGACTGTGCTGGAGCACAGCAATACAAGTCAAAGAACACTGTCAAGGCTGGAGACAGGGCTCTGTCTTGCCTACAGGTTCTCACCCATGTGCTCAGTTGCAAGACCACTCAGGCTCAGGGATCCACTGCAAGTTGATTTGCAAAGGAGAGAGAGAAAAGTCCAGAGAAAGGAGAGTTAAAGGCAGGACTAGCGAAGACTGAAGACGTGATCTTAAGACGTGAAGGTCTCTAAGTCCCAGCAGATGGGTCACCACAGCAATCAGCAACAGGAAGTGAAGATGAGCCAGTCAGCAGTGCAGACACCAGATGACACTGCAGGCACCAGGGCCAGGGCCAGATGTGTCAGAGGCAGGAACCGTTGTTACAGTTCTCAGCAATGCTGGACAGAAAGCCAACAGTGATCAGGGTTCAGTGTTACAGCTCAAGGAAGCTCTTCCAGGCGAGTCTAGTTGCCTCTTCAAGCTCCTCTTCAATTCCACTTTCAACCTCCACACAGCAGTGTTCATGTGAATCCATCTTTAAATGTGAAACAAAGGGCAATTTTCCTCCCTGGCTTTCCCTTGAATCTTGTAGCTTAATAGGTGTGGTCTTGGGCCAGTAGCAGTGATATCACAAAGGCTCTGGTAGGAATGCAGAGTCTCAGGTGGCCTTTCTGAACTGACTTAAGCAGAACCTGCATATTACAAAACCCCAGGCTTTCAGTTTGTATGTGAAATTGTGAGAAGCACAATAGATCCAAGTATGCCAGGTTAAGCTTTTGTGAGTTGTATAGCAGTAGCCTCTTAGCAATGTGAGTTGAACAAATCAGTCTTTCTCAGCATTTGAAAAGTGTGTGTTTTATCTCTTAGATGCCTGTAGAGTGAAAGAAATGTTAGTTTCTGTCACTTTTATTTTAGTATACTTTAACACACTTAGATGCCTATATATATACATACATATATATGTGTATCTGTGTAGTGAGAATAATGTTGATTTCTGCCCTTTCTATTTTAATAAAATGTCTATTTAAAAATATTAGACTTTATAATGTCTATATATGCAACAAATGTATAAAGTTAAATTATGATTTTCTTTGAAATACAGAATAATCAAGTATCAAAATTGTAATCAACTAATAATACAAGCAGTGAGCTGGCAGATACTATTCTGAATGTTTACTGACATTTTGCAAATGTTGATTTAGCCTTAAAATAAGGGACAGTTCTCAAGTCAGAGAAATAACACATAATCCTTGGACATATACCTTCCTCTTTCCAAAAATCATTAGCTATTTAAGAAATTTTGCAGCATCTGGTCTCTGATTAAAAAGTAAATTGTAAAGTTAAGTAGATACAGTTCTCTGGAAAATAAAGCAACCGTATTAAAAATGCTTTAGTGTGCCATTGAAAGACCATACCACCTAATCTTTGCATGAGTTACAAGTGGTAAACATGGTTCTACTATATACATTTTAACTTTCAATATATTTCCTGTTATGGATCTTTTTGATAGCATAATCAATTCCCCAAGCTAACTCAAGGTTTATAGTTCAGGCATTACTAATTTAGTCCCCCTTTTTTAATATCATGTAGTAGTGAATTAAACAATTTTATCATGTTCTCACAAGAGTATAGTTATTTTCTAATTTCAGGAAAGAGTCCTAGAAAAATAAAAGAATCCTGGATATCATGCTCATAAATGTAGTCGGACTGTTTCCACCTTCTAATTTCCTCACAAGTTATGAAATCACCAAAAAATAGTGCTAATGAAAGTTACCTTAATGCAAGTGCTTTGCACTAACAGATAGCGTCCCCTTAGTGAATATATAGATAAGCTACATCTGGGTGTCATATTTCCTGGGTGTCATATTTCCTGATGAATTTAAGAACAGTTATCCAGATGGTAGAAGTGTAAAAACTAGGAGGGAAGGAGAACCAATGGGAGAAGGTGATGGACTATGGGTGATTTGGTGGTGAGTGACGGAGGGGAGAGGAGTGCAATATTGTTACTCTACTTAAAAAAGGAATTATTTTTAAATAAATAAGTTTCACAGAGACAAGAATCTGTATTGTGTCAATATAAGTACTGCTAGGATTTGGGTATGGGAGGGAAGCAATTATCTGAATTGTTAGCAATTGGACTAAACACATCAAAGTGAGATAGACATTTCTGAATTTACAATTTTATTGGCTCCTGTATAAAATAAGTTAATATAGAGATAGATTTCATTCTTGGGCTACCAAAAAGTAAATGCTTGCTTAGTATGTAAGATAAAATATTATAAATCAGGTATAAATACACCAAGTGAAAACAAAATGTTAAAATTTAGTTAGTATTCAATATACTTTTTAATGCTACCATGACTAAGACAATCTTTCAAGGAATATGCTATATCAGTTTACTATTTAATAATAAGATGGAAATTAACTGCCTAAAATGACTGGCAATTAATTACCAGAAACCTAGGGTATTTAATTTCAGTTCTTACAATTTCAATCATTCCCTCCTTATTCTTCCTCTTGTTCCTTATCCCTTTTTTTATATGTTTTTAAAGAAAGAGTAATTTCTCAGTCATGAAAAAAATGTTTAAACACACTGATACTAACTCAAAAAAAAGTTGAATTCAAATTTTGAGGTTTGGTTAACATGAACAAATATGTTAAATTATTTAAAAAAAAAAAAGAAAGAAAAAGCAGTGCATCTGCGTATTATAATTATATCCTGAAGTGGGCAAAGGCAAGTTCTGTAAAAGCCAAGATTCTGCCTGCATTGGCCTAGAAGTTTATTGTAAATCATTGTGGAGCCAAGAACATTTAGGGGATCAGAGCCGAGTTAATATGAAGGTGCCAATGTAGAATAAGCCTTAAAAGATCGAGACTCCATCACTGGAGTTACTGAAAGTACAAGTGATGTCACGTCAATTTAACTGGAGACGTCTGCTACCACCATACAGAAGCGTATCAGTCTACTTGTTTCTGGGAACTATTCAGCTTGTGCTCTCACTTAGGTTTAATGAAGACTCTATAAAATTGTCCTCTCAAAGGTTATTTTTCATGAAGCCAAGTTTCAATCTTTGCTACCCTTGGTCTTTATTTCTATTTTAGAGTACAGGTAGAAGAGGAGAAGGAGTTGTAAAAAGAAAACCCTAGGCCCTGTTGGAAACCTGTGATTTCTCAAGAAACAGTTTTCCTTACCATTATGCAACCCAGGTATTATCCATGTTATCAAAGGGCATCAAACAACCTTTGTTAGTCTATTTTGTCCATTGTGAAATCCTTTGAAGTGGACTTGAAATATGCTAAGCTTTTCTTTGCACTTATTTAATGATTATCAGTTAAAACTTCGGGTTTTTATGAGTATGGAAATGATGATAAAAGGTTAATGGGTCAGTTTCTCTCTTTCTTTCTCTCTCTCTCTCTCTCTTTCTTTCTTTCTTTCTTTCTTTCTTTCTTTCTTTCTTTCTTTCTTTCTTTCTTTCTTTCTTTCTTTCTTTCTTTCTTTCTTTCTTTCTTTCTTTCTTCCTTCCTTCCTTCCTTCCTTCCTTCCTTCCTTCCTTCCTTCCTTCCTTCCTTCCTCTCTTTCTTTCTCTCTGTCTCTCTCTTTCTTTCCTTTCTCACTATTTTTGCCTGTGGAATCGCAGGCTCATGTTGCCCCGGGTACCACGGACTCAAGCAATCACCAGCCTCAGCTTCTCAGATAGCTGGGATTACAGACGCATGCCACCACACCCGGCTATATTTTTGGGGAACTAGGTCTCACTATGTGCCCCTGGCAGAACTCGAACCGTGATTCTTGGCCCCAGCGATGGCTTCCTAGGCTGCTGCTTACAGGCATGTGCTACCATGCCTGGCCTAATGGGTCAATGTCTAAAAATCAAGAGCTCAAATAAGATAGAGATAAGGGGAGAAGACAAGGACGCACATTCACATGTGTAAGGTGTGAATAGAAAAATCTTTGATATCCATCAGTAAATAGGATCCCAAGATTCAAAGAAAAAACAGTTTATATAGTTTTTTTTTTCTCCAATAACTTATTTATCAAGAACTTGATTCAACAAGTAGTACATCTCTTCAGTGGTTTGTTCCTCTTACAATATGATTTGTAGTCTGATGTTTTCTGCAATTTTACAGACCATACAATAATTTCATTATCCCTTATGAGACACAAAATCGTATCCTCCCAATCCAAAACACACAAGGCAAGAATCAGAAATTACCTGCCATTTCAGATGGTTCTGAGATAATTCTGGCTTTAGCCAATGTTTCAGACAAGTTCTTCACTGAAGGCATTGACACATGACAAATAGCTTATAATGTCCTACTTGGTTCTATTGTTCAATATCAGTTCAAATTTCACAAATTGTGCATGTTTGGATTGTACTCATCTAATATTAGGTTTGCTTGTTTTTTTGAAGTCATTCAACCTTCCTTTGCTCTCATAGGTTCAGTATTAAAAAGACTACTCATTCGATATACTGTAGGAGTAGGATAAATCCACAGAATAAACAAATAACTAACTTATGCTTTTCTTTGGTTCCAATACAAATTTCTCTAAAACTAGTGGTTCATAGTTCAGCTCAATAAAATTATTTAAAAGGTTCAATTAAAGCAGTAAATTATCATAATTTACTTGTTGCATCTATTTGGATTTCATATTATATCATTTTTAAAGTTAAATATAGAACATAGGATTAGGGATTTTCAAAATCTAGACTCATACAGGAATATAGTACTGGATATTGATTTTAAAAACACTACAAAAAATTGTTCTGTCTTTAAACTATGATGTTAAGGCCAGTTGTTTGAGAAACTAATATTTAGTGTTAGATGACTAAGAATTCTGCTGTATATTTACATACTAACAGTTAAATACAGGTTTGTACATTAAATTTAGTTAGTTGGGCTGAAAGTTACCTCAAATTTGGAGGGAAAAAGTGTACACTTCCAAATTCGTATGCAAACTATTACTTTGAAACCATGATTAACTCACTGGAACAAGACATGATTTTTGAATTTTACTAGCACTTACCACTTTCTAGGTGAATAAACAAAAAGAGTAAACTGAAAAACATACTTCAGCTTTAAATTAAAAATACTATTTCAAAATTAACTAGAGATAATTGAAATAATTTTATGTAATTATTCTCTTACTAGCAAGCTCTGACCAAATTTCTTCTCATAGTCTGTGGAATGATATTTTAAATACTGAAAATACCTGCTCACCGTACAAGATAGTCTCTCATTTTCATTTTTGAGCTGAACCTCCTATACTTTGTTGGTGAAATACATACATTAATTAATAAACTACTTTTAATGTTTTAAAAAACACTAATGAATTATGTGGACAGTTTTTTGTTTGTTTGTTTTTAACAAAACCAGTATCAAGATCAGGTAATTAAAATAACTTTAACTTTAGACCCACTTGATTATTAATAGATGAATTATTTTATTGTGACTATTTTAAAAAAGAGTAAACTGGCTTGCGTTCTCAACTTGTAAGCATTTCTCTCTCTTACACTATAATTGCCAAAACCACTGATGTCAAGAACAACAGCTGGACTGTTCTCTGATCTCCTTCTGGGATGAGGGGCACAGAAATAAATCATTCGTTGCTAACCAGTGTGCTGAGCTGAAATCAGAAGTTGCCTTATTCTGTTTTTAAGAAAGTCACTTTACCACTAAATTGACAGGAAGTGCCCCAAGTTAGCCCAAAGTTCGGAGTTAACCTTTGGAACAAATGCGCAGGTGTTGACATTTTAAATAACCTCTTAGAAAATGTATGAAGACATAGTTCTCTTAAATAATGTGCTTGGGGGCAAAGAGGTCAGGGGAAAGCATAAGCTATCATAAACCTTATATCATTGTGCGGTTAAAAGGACAGAAAGGATCTACCTTGGTCCTAGCCGCTGTCTGACGCTTATTATTCAGTATCCAAAAAGTGAGGAGAGGATTCTCATGATAATAACCTCCAAGGATATGAATCTTATATGAACCCATATAAGAAATAAAGGTAGCATATTAGCTAAATGTTTCTATTAGATATAAATCTATTGATTAATTTTAATTAATGATATAAATCTATTAATTAATTTTACTGGAAGAGAAGTAACATGGGAAGGTGGACAAATTAAGCCTAAAGAATGCATGTTTTTCATAGTTAAACTAAAAACAGAATATTGCTGAGAATGGATTTGGAGGTCTAGGCTGGATCTGAATTGTGCTAACATGTAAAACTTTTGCAGTCTTTTATCCCTAAAATGTTTCTTTATAATCAATCAAGTGAAATTTTTGGTTCATATCAATGAACTCTAGAATCAACTTTAGCCAAACATATAAAAGATGTTATGTTAATCTTGGAACTTCAACTGCTTCCTATTTTCCTTTTGACATAATCTAGAATAAATGAATCTAGACTCAGCCCCCCTTTCGTAGGTGGGGAATTAGATCTAGGGAACCAATTCTGTGTTTGTAACTCATTCATAGTTGTGTGTGGTATTCACTTTTCAAGTGCAGACTTTTAATCATGGATGACAGATATTTTACATTTGGAAAGAAGCTTTAAAACAAATGAGAGCTACTTTGAAGAGCAAAAGTCCAGGCTAATATAACTGATATATGTGACTGACTGCAAGGTAAACAACTTAATATTACTTTAAACATGGTATATATAAAGAGTGGTTACTCTACCCCAGAACTCCCTTCTCTCCTCCCTAGACAAGGAAAATACTTTGCTGGGAAGATTAGTGCAAATAGGTAGAGACTGAATTCAAACTTCAGGTTTGAACATACCTTAATACTCTAAATTCCTCAACACTTTTATCTCTTTCTCCTTCCCTTCTTAGGATGTAAGACTCCTCCAGTTCATTTCTTTTAAATAACCAGAGTTAATTTTTAGAACACGTTTCACTGCAAATTCAATGTACATTTGATGATTTACTTTTTAACTTTATACTTTCCTCTTTATTTCATATTCTGTAGAAATTAAAAGTAGATACAACTTAATTAAGATGGAGAAATACATTCCTCCTTGGAATGTTACTGTTTTATTGTGTTTCACTCGATGTAGCTTGCAAGTGGTGAAAATGAGATTTGAAATGATAAAAATTTAATTACAAAAATAAGAGCTTAAAAAGAGTGTCATTTATATGAGAAAGCAATGTATCTATCCATTGTATACCAAGTGAAATGACACTTGATGACTCTAAATGCAAACACTGAAGTATAGTAACCTACCTTTCCTGGAACCTAGGGTAACAATTCCATAGCCCAACAGTGATGTTATTTATATGCATCAAGTTTTCCAAATTTTCACTTCTAGAAAACATGGCATCTTTCTAGGATTCTCTGCTCCAATACATTATTGGAAGCTTAAAATGGCTGCCCACTGTAAGTATAGGCAGAGTCAGGTAACGTGCCTGTAATCCCAGCTACCTGGGAGGTTGAGGCTAGGGATCACTTGAGTCTGCGGACTCAGGACTACCCTGAGCAACATAATGAGACCTACTTTCAAAAAAAAAAAAAAAAAAAAAAAAAAAAAAAAAAAAAAAAAAAAAAAAAAAAAAAAAAAAAAAAAAAAAAAAAAAAAAAAAAAAAAAAAAAAAAGAAAGAAAGAAAGAAAGAATTTAAAGAATCTGGGACAAAATTCAACTAGTATTTGGGGAAAGCAGGAAATAAAAGCCTTCCCCATTCTTCAGAAGAATAATTACTAGTTGTTTTCTATGTTTCCTTAAAGGGTCACTTGCACAATGAATCCCCTTTGCCTACAGAAGAACCAGCTCAATAATTAACTTCTAGAATTCCAGATTCCAGATCAAATGCTATATTGCAACAGACTTGACCAGGAATGTACTCTTAAACTATTTTCAGTCTTTACTGGTTTCTATATCTTCTGTGTTAGTCTTTTACTTCTGTTTCTAAGGAAAGATAAATAAAATGCACCTTGTAAGGAAACAAAGCAAAGAAAAATAAATAAGCATATGCTGTCCCATAACTTTTTTTAATCTATCAATATCCTGCTTGATAGGTGGAAACACACTTACTTAACCATTAATCTTCCCTTAACTTTCAATGACTTCCGCTATATTTGCCATCACCAATATATCGTAATCACAGTTTCAGCCTGATGTAGGCTTTGTCACACATCTAAAAAATATCTTCAGAGCAGAGAGCAAATCTTTTTCAAGTCTGTATTGCCCTTTTTTAGTTTTAATTTTAGCACTTTATAATAATTCTCCAAAAATTTTTAAGAATGAGAGGATTAATTTGGTTTTATATATTTTTACTTGGTTCATAAGACTAGTGGTCACTAGGTAGATAATGATAGTGATTAACATTTAATACAGTGAGTTCAGTTACAGATAAATATTAAGAATAGTATCTCTTCTTTGTATGTAAAGAAACTACTTTTTTTGCATTAAAAGTAGTTGAAATTACTGGTCTTATTAATAAAATGCTTTATAAAGTACAGAAACACAGTCTGATAGCAAACATCATGTTAATCCTACGAATCTCTACTCCACCATTATTAATATGCATTTTTAATCTAGATTAGCAAGTCTATATTAAATTATTTTTCGTGGACATTAGACATACAATATTCTTGTTTGAAAGCATCTTCACATTGTAACAAAGTGTCAAAAATAAGTGTGTGTTCTTTAATATTGTTAAGAAAGACTGCATGGTCACAGGCAGGCAGGAAGGCTGTTGCTGCAATGAAAAGTTGTAGTAACTCTTGAAGAGTAAAAGCATAATTCACAGACTTACAGGAATAACTTTAGAATTTCATCAAAATTATTTCAGCAAAGGAAGTTAATGCTGATTGACCTCCAAAATTCCAGATGAAATGTCCTAATAGAATAGAATCACCAGTAACATAATTTTGAGCTATTCTTATTTTTTTTTAATTCTTTGATGTAAGTTTTCCTCCACTATTTAAAATTTTCCAGTAAGTAATGAAACCATCACTCATGGATAAGATAAATATGTGATAATACTTTCTCCACAAAATAATATGCAATAACTTGAACACAATAATAGTGAATAATAAGAAAATGTTGATTTCATTTGTAATCTCAAAAATGTATTTTTTTGGAACATGGAAAATACATTGTCATTTATTCATTTTGGCAGAACTTGCTTCAAATGTATAATAACTTTTGAACATTCAGGTGAAAATAAAAACTTGGGATGAGACAGAATTTGTAAAACATATTCACAGATAGTGTAAATATCTGGACAAATTATGTATACATATACGTATCTTATAATAGATAATGTCAGTCATAAAATGCTGCCAATGGAAACACAAGTCTTGCAATTGTTTCACTGATTTCTAATCATTCTTCACAATTTGAATGATGGGTTACATTTCTTTTCAATAGGTTATAGAAAATAAATTGTGCCTTTTCATTTAGTTTTATAAAGTATTTTCTCAGCTAATAAAAGGAAAGAATGACATTGTTAGCATTCCACTATGTTCTATGTGAGTAGATATAGGTCATACAAACTAAACTTTTTATTTTGATGCCGCAGCGGTGAAACTTCATGGCCAATGCAGCTGTTCATTTTATCAGAGCTCCATTCAGTTTCAATTTATGTACTTAAGTGTGTTCCACAAATAACCTCCCAATGTATTTTTTTTTTTGCAAGGCAGATTTTCTCCTTTGTTTTAAAATTTTTCACATATCCATTCATGAAACTTCACTAAATTTCAATTATTAGAGGTCATGTATTCATTTAAAATGCAAATCACAAAGAACTAGTTAATATCCTTGACAAAAGTATCAGGATTTACAGAAAATGATAGAGTGATATGGACATGGGTATAGAATACTAGGAAATACAGTCCTTGAAGAAGGATGGTTAACTCTTTGTCTACTGTAGTTGTGTACAGTTTTATAGTTGAATAAGTTATTTCTGTAAATAAACTCATACAATAGGTCTAAACAGCATTTCTTGAAAGACTAATAAATTTATGAAGTTATAGTATTTAAGGAAAATAGGAATTCTTAGGTCTAAAATTTTATGCAAAATATTTAAAATATGATTTTTAAATAACTATATACAAGAGTTTGTTGAATATTTGAAATCTAATTGATTTCAATGACATATTATTAGTCTTAAAATTTGTTATATGAATGTATCCATTATAGCATTACAGAAAGTCAGCGCTTTTCCATGGGTAGTGCTTCTAAGTCTTAATTCATCTAATTCTTAAAAAACAATGGAAGGATTTATAAAATGAAAATTGTCTTCTCTCTCCTGTGGTCTATGCTGACATCGTTTTTCTTCCTCTCTTTCCTTCAACAACTCTAGACACTTCTAGGACAGAACATACCTCGGGGCTGAAATACAACTGTCCACTTATGAAAAATAGGTTTTTTCCTCATTTAAAATGGGTAAGGGTATTTTTGTCCCATTGTTTCACTCTCACAAACCCACCCTGCTGCTCTTGCAAGATAAGCAGAAGCAAGATAAGACCACCATGTTCCCTCTCTTAATTTCGTTATCTCATGTCAGCCCTCAGCACATTGTCACCTACTAAACTAGTCAAGTCAGTCTTCATTCTTCCT
The DNA here is from genome assembly GCA_004024945.1 of Uropsilus gracilis. Lineage (NCBI taxonomy): Eukaryota > Metazoa > Chordata > Mammalia > Eulipotyphla > Talpidae > Uropsilus > Uropsilus gracilis. The sequence goes on along the minus strand of PVHY01028145.1, from coordinate 803 downwards.
TGTCTTTTACTATTTTCACCCTCTCAAGATTCCCATAATCTAAATTTGCCTGTCTTCCCATCAAGAATATTTTTTCCTTAATAATACCATGAGTTACCCATACTTTCCAGTCATTTGAACCGTTCTTCACAATTATTTTCCTTGATACAAGAAAACAGAATTAATTCAACCATTTAATTAGTTCTTGATTTCTCTACCTAGCGTAGATTCTCATTTCTCGCCTAAACACTCTCAGTAGTTTTCTAGTTAGTGCTTCTTGCTTTTAAGTTCTCCACATGAGATATCTTCTTTACTTTGTCAGGAGGGTAATCTTTCAAAATGTATAATGTCTACAGAATTATGCATTTGAATACTTAATTGATAAATTCAAGAACACCAAGCAAAATGTATACATCAAATTATCTGGCATATTTCAACCAGATACAGTAAAAGGTTTGACATCAATAATATTTCAAACATCACTCAGAAGGAGGTGACTTCTACAGCTTCAAGGAGAATTAATTCCATGTAAGTGAAGAAATAAAATCTGATGTTCAAGGTACTGGAAAGCTTAAAATTGTTCTAAAATGTGTCTCAGGTAGCATGAATTTTGATATATTTCTCCTGTGCACCCCACTGTTTATTTCATCTTTTATCATCATACAAAAGACTTAGACTATCATACTATTCTAATTGGATCATTCTATGAAAATACTGTCCTAAAAATGGTAATTAAAGTCGATCTTTAATTTTGGTTAATAATATTTGATATAGCCGGGCACGATGGTTCACCCCTGTAATCCCAGGCACCTGGGAAACTGAGG